>CM077828.1:8150418-8430133 GCA_039720395.1 Liquidambar formosana | reverse complement strand
TATAAAAGTTGCCATAGACTCGTGGAAGCCCTACAACGCTTTCTAAACATCCACTGAGGCCTTATACACCAAAAAAAAAAAATTCATTGGAGGCTCTCTAGAGTTCACAACACTCACTAAACCCAATTAGAGTCGTCAAAGACTCGTGGGAGCCTCATAACGCTTCCAAATACCTAGAGGAGCTCTATACGCTTCAAAATTTCGTAGGAGGCTTTCTAGAGTCCACGACGCTGTATAGACTCTATTAGAGTCACCATAGACTGGTGGGAGCCTCATAACTCTTCCAAGACACCCACTGAGGCTCTATACACATAAAAAAATTCTTAGGAGGCTCCCTATAGTTCAAAACGCTCGTTATACTCAATTAGAGTCGTCAAAGACTCGAGTGAGCCTCACAACGCTTTCTAGACACCCATAGCAGCTCTATACGCTTCGAAATATCGTACGAGGCTTTCTAGAGTCCACGACGCTCTATAGACTCAGTTAGAGTCACCATAGATTGGTGGGAGCCTCACAAGGCATCCTAGACATCCACTGAGGCTCTATACACAAAAAAATTCTTAGGAGGCTCTCTAGAGTTGACAACGCTCGTTATACTCAATTAGAGTAATCAATGACTCGAGTATGCCTCACAATGCTTTCTAGACCCATAGGAGCTCTATACGCTCCGAAATATCGTAGGGGGCTTTCTAGAGTCCATGACGCTCTGTAGACTCAGTAAGAGTCACCATAAACCGGTGGGAGCATCACAACGCTTCCTAGACATCCATTGAGGCTCTATACTAAAAAAAAAACTTCATAGGAGGCTCTCTAGAGTTCGCAGCGCTCACTATACTCAATTAGAGTCATCGAAGACTCGTGGGAGCCTCATAACGCTTTCTAGATAACCGTAGGAGCTCTATACGCTCCAAAATATCGTAGGAGGCTTTCTAGAGTCCATGAGGCTCTGTAGACTCTAGTAGATTTACCATAGACTGGTGGGAGCCCCACAACGCTTCCTAGACATCCATTGAGGCTCTATACACATTAAAAAGAAAAATTCATCAGAGGCTCTCTAGAGTTCACAACACTCGCTTTCCTCAATTCAAGTCGTCGAACACTTGTGGGAGCCTCATAACGCTTTCTGGATACTCATAAGAGCTCTACACGCTCCAAAATATCGTACGAGGGTTTCTAGAGTCCTCGACGCTCCATAGACTCAGTTAGAGTCACCATAGACTGTGGTGGGTGCCTCACAATGCTACCCAGACATCCACTGAGGTTCTATACACGTAAAGAAATTCATTGGAGGCTCTCTAGAGCTCACAACACTCGCTATACTCAATTAGAGTCATCAAACACTCGAGGGAGCCTCGTAACGCTTTCTACATCCCCATAGGAGCACTATACATTGCAAAAAAATTGTAGCAAGCTTTCAAGAGTCCATGTTTCCATCAAGACATAGTAAAAGTTGCCATAGACTCACAGAAGCCCCATAACGCTTTCTAAACATCCAATGAGGCCTTATACACCTAAGAAAGAAATTCATTGGAGGCTCTCAAGAGTTCACAACACTTACTAAACCCAATTAGAGTCGTCAAAGACTCGTGGGAGCCTCATAACGCTTCCAGATACCCGTAGGAGCTCTATACGCTTCAAAATATCGTAGGAGGCTTTCTAGAGTCCACGACGCTCTGTAGACTCAATTAGAGTAACCATAGCCTAGTGGGAGCCTCACAACGCTTCCAAGACACCTACTGAGGCTCTATACACGTAAAAAAAATTCTTAGGAGGCTCCCTATAGTTCAAAACATTCGTTATACTCAATTAGGGTCGTCAAAGACTCGAGTAAGCCTCACAATGCTTTCTAGAGACCCATAGGAGCTCTATACGCTCTGAAATATCGTACGAGGCTTTCTAGAGTCCACGACGCTCTGTAGACTCAGTTAGACTCACCATAGATTGGTGGGAGCCTCACAACGCTTCCTAGACATTCACTGAGGCCCTATACATGTAAAAAAATTCTTAGGAGGCTCTCTAGAGTTCACAATGGTCGTTATACTCAATTAGAGTCATCAAAGACTCGAGTATTCCTCACAACGCTTTCTAGACCCATAGGAGCTCTACACGCTCCGAAATATCGTAGGGGGCTTTCTAGAGTCCATGATGCTCTGTAGACTCTGTAAGAGTCACCATAAACTGGTGGGAGTATCACAACGCTTCCTGGACATCCATTGAGGCTCTATACACATAAAAAAAAAAAATTCATAGGAGGCTCTCTAATGTTCACAACACTCGCTATCCTCAATTCAAGTCGCCAAACACTCGTGGGAGCCTCATAACGCTTTCTAGATACTCGTAAGAGCTCTATACACTCCAAAATATCGTACGAGGGTTTCTAGAGTCCACGACGCTCCATAAACTCAGTTACAGTCACCATAGACTGGTGGGTGCCTCACAACGCCGCCTAGACATCCACTGAGGTTCGATACACGTAAAAAAAATTCATTGGAGGCTCTCTAGAGTTCACAACACTCGCTATACTTAATTAGAGTCATAAAACACTCGTGGGAGCCTCGTAACGCTTTCTAGATACCCGTAGGACCACTATACATTGCCAAAAAATTGTAGCAAGCTTTCAAGAGTCCAAGTTTCCCTAGAGACATAATAAAAGTTGCCATAGACTCGTGGAAGCCTCACAACGCTTTCTAAACATCCACTGAGGCCTTATACACCAAAAAAAAAAATTTCATTGGAGGCTTTCTAGAGTTCACAACACTCACTAAACCCAATTAGAGTCGTCAAAGACTCGTGGGAGCCACATAACGCTTCCAGATACCTGTAGGAGCTCTATATGCTTCAAAATATCGTAGGAGGCTTTCTAGAGTCCACGACGCACTGTAGACTCTGTTAGAGTCACCATAGACTGGTGGGAGCTTCACAACGCTTCCAAGACACCCACTGAGTCTCTATACACGTTAGAAAATTCTTAGGAGGCTCCCTATAGTTCAAAACGCTCGTTATACTCAATTAGAGTCGTCAAAGACTCGAGTAAGCCTCACAACGCTTTCTAGACACCCATAGGAGCTCTATACGCTCCGACATATCGTACGAGGCTTTCTAGAGTCCACGACGCTCTATAGACTCAGTTAGAGCCACCATAGATTTCTGGGAGCCTCACAACGCATCCTAGACATCCACTGAGGCTCTATACACGTAAAAAAATTCTTAGGGGGCCCTCTAGAGTTCACAACGCTCGTTATACTCAATTAGAGTCGTCAAAGACTCGAGTATGCCTCACAACGCTTTCTAGACCCATAGGAGCTCTATACGCTCCGAAATATCGTAGGGGGCTTTTTAGAGTCCATGACGCTCTGTAGACTCAGTAAGAGTCACCATAAACCGGTGGGAGCATCACAACGCTTCCTAGACATCCATTGAGGCTCTATACTATAAAAAAAAAATTCATAGGAGGCTCTCTAGAGTTCGCAACGCTCACTATACTCAATTAGAGTCATCGAAGACACGTGGGAGCCTCAAAACGCTTTCTAGATAACCGTAAGAGCTCTATACGCTCCAAAATATCGTAGAAGGCTTTCTAGAGTCCATGAGGATCTGTAGACTCTGGTAGATTTACCATAGACTGGTGGGAGCCCCACAAGGCTTCCTAGACATCCATTGAGGCTCTATACACATTAAAAAGAAAAATTCATAGGAGGCTCTCTAGAGTTCACAACACTCGCTATCCTCAATTCAAGTCGTCGAACACTCGTGGGAGCCTCATAATGCTTTCTAGATACTCATAAGAGCTCTACACGCTCCAAAATATCGTACGAGGGTTTCTAGAGTCCCCGACGCTCCATAGATTCAGTTAGAGTCACCATAGACTAGTGGGTGCCTCACAACGCTGCCCAGACATCCACTGAGGTTCTATACACGTAAAAAAATTCATAGGAAGCTGTCTAGAGCTCACAACACTCGCTATACTCAATTAGAGTCATTAAACACTCGAGGGAGCCTCGTAACGCTTTCTACATCCCCATAGGAGCACTATACACTGCAAAAAAATTGTAGCAAGCTTTCAAGAGTCCTTGTTTCCATCAAGACATAGTAAAAGTTGCCATAGACTCGCGGAAGCCCCACAACGCTTTCAAAACATCCAATGAGGCCTTATACACCAAAAAAAGAAATTCATTGGAGGCTCTCAAGAGTTCACAACACTTACCAAACCCAATTCGAGTCGTCAAAGACTCGTGGGAGCCTCATAATGCTTCAAGATACCCGTAGGAGCTCTGTACGCTTCAAAATATCGTAGGAGGCTTTCTAGAGTCCACGACGCTCTGTAGACTCTGTTAGAGTCACCATAGACTAGTGGGAGCCTCACAAAGCTTCCAAGACACCCAATGAGGCTCTATACATGTAAAAAAGTTCCTAGGAGGCTCCCTATAGTTCAAAACGCTCGTTATACTCAATTAGAGTCGTCAAAGACTCGAGTAAGCGTCACAACGCTTTCTAGGCACCCATAGGAGCTCTATACGCTCTGACATATCGTATGAGGCTTTCTAGAGTCCACGACGCTACGTAGACTCAGTTACAGTCACAATAGACTGGTAGGAGCCTCACAACGCTTCCTAGACATCCACTGAGGGTCAATACATGTAAAAAAATTATTAGGAGGCCGTCTAGAGTTCACAACGCTCGTTATACTCAATTAGAGTCATCAAAGACTCGAGTAAGCCTCACAACGCTTTCTTGACCCATAGGAGCTCTATACACTCCGAAATATCGTAGGGGGTTTTCTAGAGTCCATGATGCTCTGTAGACTTAGTAAGAGTCACCATAGACTGGTGGGAGCATCACAACGCTTCCTAGACATCCATTGAGGCTCTATACTCAAAAAAAAATTCATAGGAGACTCTCTATAGTTCGCAACGCTCACTATACTCAATTAGAGTCATCGAAGAATCGTGGGGGCCTCACAACGCTTTCTAGATAACCGTAAGAGCTCTATACGCTCCAAAATATCCTAGGAGGCTTTCTAGAGTCCATGACGCTCTGTAGACTCAGGTAGATTCACCATAGACTGGTGGGAGCCCCACAACGCTTCCTAGACATCCAATGAGGCCCTATACTCAAAAAAAAATTCATAAGAGGCCCTCTAGAGTTCGCAATGCTCACTACACTCAATTAGAGTCATCGAAGACTCGTGGGAGCCCCACAACGCTTTCTAGATAACCGTAAGAGCTCTATACGCTCCAAAATATCGTAGGAGCCTTTCTGGAGTCCATGAGTCACTGTAGACTCAGGTAGATTTACCATAGACTGGTGGGAGCCCCACAACGCTTCCTAGACATCCATTGAGGCTCTATACACATTAAAAGAAAAAATTCATAGTTCACAACACTCGCTATCCTCTATTCAAGTCGCCAAACACTCGTGGGAGCTTTATAACACGCTGCCTAAACATCCACTGAGGCTCTATACACATTAAAAAAAGAAATCGTAGGAGGCTCTCTAGAGTTCACAACACTCGCTATCCTCAATTCAAGTCGCCAAACACTCGTGAGAGCCTCATAACGCTTTCTAGATACTCGTAAGAGCTCTATACGCTCCAAAATATCGTACAAGGGTTTCTAGAGTCCACGACACTCCATAGACTCAGTTAGAGTCACCATAGACTGATGGGTGCCTCACAACGCTGCCCAGATATCCCCTAAGGTTCTATACACGTAAAAAAATTCATAGGAGGCTCTCTAGAGCTCACAACACTCACTATACTCAACTAGAGTCATCAAACACTCATGGGAGCCTCATGACGCTCTCTACATACCCATAGGAGCACTATACATTGCAAAAAAATTGTAGCTGGCATTCAAGAGTCCATGTTTCGCTCTAGACATAATAAAAGTCGCCATAGGCTCGTGGATGCCCCACAACGCTTTCTAAACATCCAATGAGGCCTTATACACCTAAAAAAGAAATTCATTGGAGGCTCTCTAGAGTTCACAACACTTACTAAACCCAATTAGAGTCGTCAAAGACTCGTGGGAGCCTCATAACGCTTCCCGTAGGAGCTCTATACACTTCAAAATATCGTAAGAGGCTTTCTAGAGTCCACGACGCTCTGTAGACTCAGTTAGAGTCACCATAGACTGGTGGGAGCCTCACAACGCTTCCAAGACACCCAATGAGGCTCTATACACGTAAAAAATTCTTAGGAGGCTCCCTACTATTCAAAACGCTCGTTATACTCAATTAGAGCCGTCAAAGACTCGAGTAAGCCTCACAACGCTTTCTAGACACCCATAGGAGCTCTACACGCTCCGAAACATCATACGAGGCTTTCTAGAGTCCACGACGCTCTGTAGACTCAGTTAGACTCACCATAGATTGGTGGGAGCCTGACAACGCTTCCTGGAAATCCATTGAGGCTCTATACACGTAAAAAAAATTCTTAGGAGGCTCTTTAGAGTTCACAACGCTTGTTATACTCAATTAGAGTCATCAAAGACTCGAGTAAGCCTCACAATGCCTTCTAGACCTATAGGAGCTCTATACGCTCCGAAATATCGTAGGGGGCTTTCTAGAGTCCATGACGCTCTGTAGACTCAGTAAGAGTCACCATAGACTGGTGGGAGCATCACAACGCTTCCTAGACATCCATTGAAGCTCTATACTGAAAAAAAAATTCATAAGAGGCTCTCTAGAGTTCGCAACGCTCACTATACTCAATTAGAGTCATCGAAGACTCGTGAGAGCCTTACAATGCTTTCTAGATAATCGTAAGAGCTCTATACGCTCCAAAATATCGTAAGAGTCCTTCTAGAGTCCATGACGCTCTGCAGACTTAGGTAGATTTACCATACACTGGTGGGAGCCCCACAATGCTTCCTAGACATCCATTGAGGTTCTATACACATTAAAAAAAGAAAATTCATAGGAGGCTCTCCAGAGTTCACAACACTCGCTATCCTCAATTCAAGTGGCCAAACACTCGTGGGAGCCTCATAACACTTTCTAGATACTCGTAAACGCTCCAAAATATCGTACGACGGTTTCTAGAGTCCACGACGCTCCATAGCCTCAGTTAGAGTCACCATAGACTGGTAGGTGCCTCACAACGCTGCCTAGACATCCACTGAGGTTCTATATACCTAAAAGAATTCATAGGAGGCTCTCTAGAGCTCACAACACTCGCTATACTCAATTAGAGTCATCAAACACTCGTGGGAGCCTCATAACGCTTTCTAGATGCCCGTAGGAGGACTATACATTGCAAAAAAATTGTAGCAAGCTTCAAAGAGTCCATGCTTCCCTCTAGACATAATAAAAGTTGCCATAGACTCGTGGAAGCCCCACACCGCTTTCTAAACATCCAATGAGGCCTTATACACCTTAAAAAAAAAATTCATTGGAGGCTCTCTAGAGTTCACAACACTCACTAAACCCAATTAGAGTCGTCAAAGACTCGTGGGAGTCTCATAACGCTTCCAGATACCCGTAGGAGCTCTATACGCTTCAAAATATCGTACGAGGCTTTCTAGGGTCCACGACGCTCTGTAGACTCAGTTAGAGTCACCATAGACTGGTGGGAGCCTCACAACGCTTCCAAGACACCCAATGAGGCTCTATACACGTAAAAAAACTTCTTAGGAGGCTCCCTACTCTTCAAAACGCTCGTTATACTCAATTAGTGCCGTCAAAGACTCGAGTAAGCCTCACAACGCTTTCTAGACACCCATAGGAGCTCTACACGCTCCGAAACATCATACGAGGCTTTCTAGAGTCCACGACGCTCTGTAGACTCAGTTAGAGTCACCATAGACAGGTGGGAGCCTGACAACGCTTCCTAGACATCCATTGAGGCTCTATACACATTAAAAAAAGAAAATTCATAGGAGGCTCTCCAGATTTCACAACACTCGCTATCCTCAATTCAAGTCGCCAAACACTCGTGGGAGCCTCATAACGCTTTCTAGATACTCGTAAACGCTCCAAAATATCGTATGAGGGTTTCTAGAGTCCACGACACTCCATAGACTCAGTTAGAGTCACCATAGACTGGTGGGTGCCTCACAACGCTGCCTAGACATCCACTGAGGTTCTATACACGTAAAAAAATTCATAGGAGGCTCTCTAGAGCTCACAACACTCGCTATACTCAATTAGAGTCATCAAACACTCGTGGGAGCCTCATAACGCTTTCTAGATGCCCGTAGGAGCACTATACATTGCAAAAAAATTGTAGCAAGCTTTAAAGAGTCCATGTTTCCCTCTAGACATAATAAAAGTTGCCATAGACTCGTGGAAGCCCCACAACGCTTTCTAAACATCCAATAAGGCCTTATACACCTTTAAAAAAAAATTCATTGGAGGCTCTCTAGAGTTCACAACACTCACTAAACCCAATTAGAGTCGTCAAAGACTCGTGGGAGCCTCATAACGCTTCTAGATACCCATAGGAGCTCTATACGCTTCAAAATATCGTATGCGGCTTTCAAGGGTCCACGACGCTCTGTAGACTCAGTTAGAGTCACCATAGACTGGTGGGGGCCTCACAACGCTTCCAAGACACCCAATGAGGCTCTATACACGTAAAAAAATTCTTAGGAGGCTCTTTAGAGTTCACAACGCTTGTTATACTCAATTAGAGTCATCAAAGACTCGAGTAAGCCTCACAACGCCTTCTAGACCCATAGGTGCTCTATACGCTCCGAAATATCGTAGGGGGCTTTCTAGAGTCCATGACGCTCTGTAGACTCAGTAAGAGTCACCATAGACTGGTGGGAGCATCACAACGCTTCCTAGACATCCATTGAAGCTCTATACTAAAAAAAAAATTCATAAGAGGCTCTCTAGAGTTCGCAACGCTTACTATACTCAATTAGAGTCATCGAAGACTCGTGAGAGCCTTACAATGCTTTCTAGATAATCGTAAGAGCTCTATACGCTCCAAAATATCGTAAGAGTCCTTCTAGAGTCTATGACGCTCTGCAGACTTAGGTAGATTTACCATACACTGGTGGGAGCCCCACAATGCTTCCTAGACATCCATTGAGGTTCTATACACATTAAAAAAAGAAAATTCATAGGAGGCTCTCCAGAGTTCACAACACTCGCTATCCTCAATTCAAGTTGCCAAACACTCGTGGGAGCCTCATAACACTTTCTAGATACTCGTAAACGCTCCAAAATATCGTACGACGGTTTCTAGAGTCCACGACGCTCCATAGCCTCAGTTAGAGTCACCATAGACTGGTAGGTGCCTCACAACGCTGCCTAGACATCCACTGAGGTTCTATATACCTAAAAAAATTCATAGGAGGCTCTCTAGAGCTCACAACACTCGCTATACTCAATTAGAGTCATCAAACACTCGTGGGAGCCTCATAACGCTTTCTAGATGCCCGTAGGAGCACTATACATTGCAAAAAAATTGTAGCAAGCTTCAAAGAGTCCATGTTTCCCTCTAGACATAATAAAAGTTGCCATAGACTCGTGGAAGCCCCACACCGCTTTCTAAACATCCAATGAGGCCTTATACACCTTAAAAAAAAATTCATTGGAGGCTCTCTAGAGTTCACAACACTCACTAAACCCAATTAGAGTCGTCAAAGACTCGTGGGAGCCTCATAACGCTTCCAGATACCCGTAGGAGCTCTATACGCTCCAAAATATCGTACGAGGCTTTCTAGGGTCCACGACGCTCTGTAGACTCAGTTAGAGTCACCATAGACTGGTGGGAGCCTCACAACGCTTCCAAGACACCCAATGAGGCTCTATACACGTAAAAAAATTCTTAGGAGGCTCCCTACTCTTCAAAACGCTCGTTATACTCAATTAGAGCCGTCAAAGACTCGAGTAAGCCTCACAACGCTTTCTAGACACCCATAGGAGCTCTACACGCTCCGAAACATCATACGAGGCTTTCTAGAGTCCACGATGCTCTGTAGACTCAGTTAGAGTCACCATAGATTGGTGGGAGCCTGACAACGCTTCCTAGACATCCATTGAGGCTCTATACACATTAAAAAAAGAAAATTCATAGGAGGCTCTCCAGATTTCACAACACTCGCTATCCTCAATTCAAGTCGCCAAACACTCGTGGGAGCCTCATAACACTTTCTAGATACTCGTAAACGCTCCAAAATATCGTACGAGGGTTTCTAGAGTCCACGACACTCCATAGACTCAGTTAGAGTCACCATAGACTGGTGGGTGCCTCACAACGCTGCCTAGACATCCACTGAGGTTCTATACACGTAAAAAAATTCATAAGAGGCTCTCTAGAGCTCACAACACTCGCTATACTCAATTAGAGTCATCAAACACTCGTGGGAGCCTCATAACGCTTTCTAGATGCCCGTAGGAGCACTATACATTGCAAAAAAATTGTAGCAAGCTTCAAAGAGTCCATGTTTCCCTCTAGACATAATAAAAGTTGCCATAGACTCGTGGAAGCCCCACAACGCTTTCTAAACATCCAATGAGGCCTTATACACCTTTATAAAAAAATTCATTGGAGGCTCTCTAGAGTTCACAACACTCACTAAACCCAATTAGAGTCGTCAAAGACTCGTGGGAGCCTCATAACGCTTCCAGATACCCATAGGAGCTCTATACGCTTCAAAATATCGTACGCGGCTTTCAGGGGTCCACGACGCTCTGTAGACTCAGTTAGAGTCACCATAGACTGGTGGGAGCCTCACAACGCTTCCAAGACACCCAATGAGGCTCTATACACGTAAAAAAATTCTTAGGAGGCTCCCTACTCTTCAAAACGCTCGTTATACTCAATTAGAGCCGTCAAAGACTCGAGTAAGCCTCACAACGCTTTCTAGACACCCATAGGAGCTCTACACGCTCCGAAACATCATACGAGGCTTTCTAGAGTCCACGACGCTCTGTAGACTCAGTTAGAGTCACCATAGATTGGTGGGAGCCTGACAATGCTTCCTAGAATTAGGGCAATTATGTTTCTAGAGAGAGAAGCTCTCGATCCTGACTGATTATCCTTTGCCGTGTTCCTTCTCACCAGATTCAGCCATTATCTTCTTCCCGCGATTTCTTCCTTTATTTTCTTCTTAATGGCGTCAACAACCTTTTCAACCCCTTCTTTATTTTCGGATCAAGCTTTGACTGTTGGTTCACGTGCTGAAAGTGGATCCACTTTTTCTCCAGATCCACTATTTCCTTCTAGAAATGATATGATAGCTACTTTACCATCTACCACTTTTTTGTCTTCACATCTACCTCCTTCCACTGTCGGAAAAGCTAATCTTGCTCCTCAAAAGTCTTATGCTGACCCACCTCTCAGATCCATACTTAAGAATGGTAGTTCGTCCACTCCTGCGACCATTCCTGGCTCCTCGAAGCATATTGAGTCGAGTTCGCTCATTGGTGGTGTCGGTGGATGTAGATCCACTGGAAATTCTTCTATTTTGGGTACAGCTTCTACCTTAGTGAATGTGGTTCCTTCTTTCGTGCCGCTACCTGGTTCTTCGGATTCTTGCCATAAAGGCTCCGTGAAGGTAGTGGCCTCGGTTTCATCATCGAGTGCAAGGGTTGGGTTTTCTCCACCATTTGGCGGCCTGATCAGTTCGAGTATCACCTATCCATCTGGTGCTACATCTGAAGACATAGCGGCTACGGCTAGACGTCATCAAGAAAACTTCCCCGATCTCCATGGAAGCTTTGGTATGGGATCTTTTGTTAACTCCCCTGTGTTACCTGCTAAGGATACTATGGCGTCGCCCAATAACCTGTTATTCCTCATGATTTAGTGAACAAAGCTGTGATTCCTCCTCTCAAGGTTCTACCAGCTGTGGTTAAGGATTGGAAAACCCTTTTCTCCACGCCTAAGAGGGAGCAATCGGTTCTGAAGTTTTTTCCTCCTTCTATTGTGAATGGCAAAATAGTGGTTAAACCCCCTCCCGCCGTTGCCCTTGCGGGTTCTGAACGATGGAAAAACTGCTTGGTTGGGCAGTTCTTTGATCGTAAGCCTTCTTTCTCTTTCCTTAAAATTTCTGTGGAGCGAATGTGGGGAAAAAGAGAGATTCCAGACATCATCACGACAGATAGTGGCTTATATTTCTTTAAATTCACCAATTCCTCAGCTATGGAATGGGTCTTGGAATCAGGTCCTTGGCAAGTTGGTGGTAAACCTCTTATCTTGAGAAAATGGCAACCACGGTTGGAGATGATAAAGCCTCAGCTAAAGAAAATACCTATCTGGGTTAAGCTATTCAATGTCCCTTCAGAATATTGGACAAATGATGGCATGAGTTATGCTGCGAGTGCTATAGGTAATCCCCTTTATCTTGATTTCCCTACTGAATCATGCTCTCGGCTATCTTATGCAAGAGCTTGTGTGGAGGTTGATGTCAACTCGGTGTTCCCTTCTTCTTTCTTTTTGGATATGGGGGAGGAATGTGAGAATGAAGTTTTTGTTGAATATCCTTGGAAACCTCAAGTGTGTAAAACTTGCCAATCATTTGGTCATCAGACTAGCCATTGCCCTTCAGCTGTCAAGCAAGTCTGGGTTCAGAAGCAGAATAAGGAATCTCCTAGTCAGCCTTTGATTGATTCCACGGACACAGTGGTGAACGAAATTGTTGTTGAAATTCAGTCTGACAAAGTGACCAGCTCTAAGGGTTCTCCATCTATGATGTCTGACTCTACTGTTCAAGCAGATAACCAGTTTCAGGTTCTTAGTACAGCTCAAGAAGATCTCGCGTCCCCTGATGTGCCTTGTCAGTCCTCTTTAGCTACAGTGGTCAGTATCCCTTCTGAAGGCCTATCTTCCTTGGCTAGTCCTGCTGGGGAATGTCATGTAGAGTCTCCTACTGCTCTTCCCCTCGACACAGCTAATACTGATTCTGAGAATTCTCCTTTGAATGTTTTTAAACATCGGTCAGTCAAAGTGGATGAAATAGAAAAGAAAGCTAGCAATAAGGGTAGCAACAAGAAGAAGAATAAAAATAAGAATAAGTCTGCTGGGCCTAATTTGTCTGCTTCACCATCTAAAGGTAAGGCTGTTGTCAACATCTCAGCCATTAAATGATTAAGTTAGCTTGCTGGAACATTAGAGGGATGAATGACCCTCTCAAGATGAAAGAAATTCGATCGTTTATTCGCTCCAACAATATCTGCCTCTTTGGTATTGTAGAGACTAGAGTGAGAAGTGTTAATAAGCATAAAGTCTCTGCTGCTATTGCTCCCTCCTGGAAGTTTTTCGATAACTACCATGCATCCACTATGGGCCGTATATGGGTCTGTTGGGATCCCAACATCCTTGATGTACAGATTGTGAGTTCTTCTGACCAAGTTATCCACTGTCTCATTAAATCTATCCAAGGTGATATGATGTTTTTCTGTTCTATTGTATATGCCTCCAATTCTCACAATGACAGGAAACTTCTTTGGAGCAATTTTTTGGACAAAGTGCCTTCTTTCGCTTCTTCCCCATGGATCTTGATGGGTGACTTTAATACTGTCCGTTTCCACACTGAGAAATTTGGAGGTGCTAGAGGCCATAATCAATCTGTCTCCGATTTTCATAATTGCTTATTAGATGCTGACTTAGTTGATATGCCTTTTATTGGCCCGCTGTTTACTTGGTCCAACAGAAGAGAGGGTGACTATCTCATTGCTAGAAAGCTTGATAGAGTGCTTATCAATGATGCATGGCTGGATTCTTTCCCCAAGGTATCTGCGGAATTTTTGCCTCCCAATATTTCTGATCACTGCCCTATGTTAGTCACGGTTGATTCTTTGAAAAGCAAACTGAGGAAGCCGTTCAAGTTCTTTCATTTTTGGGTTGATCATCTGGATTTTCTTCCCATGGTTCATAAGTGCTGGGAGATTCAAGTCTCAGGTACTCCTATGTTTATTCTCTACATGAAACTCAAAGCATTGAAAAAAGAGCTTAAAGTCTTTAATAAGTGTAATTTCAGTGCTATTAGTGATAGAGTCCTGAAAGCTAAAGAGGAATTACATCAGGCTCAAATGAACACTCTTCACAATCCTCATGTTGGTATGCACAGTACTGCTGAAAAAGAATGCTACGATAAATATGTTGTCCTTGCTAATGCTGAAGAGAGTTTCTTCAAGCAAAAAGCCCGTGTTCAATGGCTTAAGCTTGGAGATCAAAACACTGCTTTTTTCCATAGGGCAGTGAAAGTCAGAAATTCTAGCAACTCTATTACCAGATTATATGATAATTCTAGTAATCTTCTCTCTACCCATGAAGATATTAGTAAAGAGGCTGTTAACTATTTTTCCAGATTATATGGTTCTTCTAATCCTTCTTGTGTGGACAGATCTGATATTCTTGAAGGTATCTTGGACTGGAAATGGAATGATGATCAGCTGAGCACTCTTAATAAGCCTATCTCTGATATAGAGATCAAAGAGACAATGTTCTCTCTCAGCAATAACAAAGCCCCTGGCCCGGATGGTTTTACTCCCCTTTTCTTCAAATCTGCTTGGAGTATCGTGGGTGGGGATGTCACTAATGCTATTAACTCCTTCTTTCATTCTAGTAAGTTACTATGTGAGGTTAATGCAACTTATATTGCTCTTGTTCCCAAAATTCAGAATGCTTCTAGGATGCAAGATTTTCGGCCTATTTCATGTTGTAATACTATATACAAGTGTATATCCAAAATTGTTGCCAACAGGTTGAAACCGTGCCTCTCAGAGACAATTAGTCAGAATTAATCTGCGTTTATCCCTGGTAGGAGCATATCGGACAATATTCTTCTTGTGCAAGAGGTGCTTAAGGGCTATCATAGAAATTCGGGTACCCCTAGGTGTGCTATCAAAGTCGACCTTATGAAAGCATATGACTCTGTGGATCTTGGTTTTATTGTCGAGCTTCTTGGTGTCCTCAACACGCCTCTCAACCTTATTCAATGGATTAAGGCCTGCATTACCACTCCGAAGTTCTCAGTTTCAATTAATGGGTCTCTTGAAGGTTACTTTGAAGGTAATAGAGGGCTGAGACAAGGTGACCCTCTATCACCTTATTTATTTGTTCTAGCTATGGAAGTTCTTTCGCGTATTCTTGCCAATACTGCTTCCTCCCCAGGGTTTGTGTATCATTTTAGGTGTGCTAAAATTTCTCTTACTCACCTATGCTTCGCGGATGATTTACTTATCTTCACTAATGGTGCTATCCATGCTGCTGAGCAAGTTGGTGAGGCTCTTTCTCTCTTTGAAAGTCTCTCGAGGTTAAAAGCTAACCATAACAAGAGTCTTGTGTTCTTTGCGGGTGTTTCTAGTGATGTTAAAGCTGCTATGTTAAACAAGCTGAATTTTTGTGAAGGCTCTCTTCCTGTCAAGTATTTAGGAGTTCCTTTGATTACTTCTAAGCTTACTATTAATGATTGTATTCCGCTTGTCGAGAGAATTACCAGTCGAGTTAAGAGTTGGAGTGCTAAAAATTTGTCTTATGCTGGGAGACTCCAACTCATTAGCTTTGTCTTGTTTGGCATACAATACTATTGGAGCAGCATTTTCATTCTTCCGAAGAAAATTTATCACAAGATTGAGCAAATTTTTAGGAGCTATTTGTGGTCAGGGAATGAGTTAAAGCATACAGGTGCTAGAGTTTCTTGGTCTGCCATATGTACTCCTAAGAGTGAAGGAGGCCTGGGCTTGTGTAGAATGGAAGATTTGAACGTGGCAGCAGCTATGAAACTCATATGGGCCCTTTTTGTTAGATCTGGTTCTCTGTGGGTGGCATGGGTTCAAGCTTATTTATTGCGAGGGAGAAGTTTCTGGGCAGTTTCAGCTCCTTCGGATTGCACTTGGGTTTGGAGGAAGCTTCTTAAAATTAGAGGTATCTTTCGTCCTCTTATGTTACATAAGATTGGTAATGGAGCTAATACTTTTTTATGGCATGATAATTGGCATCCGCTGGGTCCTCTTCTGCCTCATTATTCCAGTCGGCTTCTTTATGATTCTGCCCTCCCTTCTAATTCTAAAGTGAGTGTGATTATTGATGGCTTATCTTGGAGTTGGCCTTCCACGATTACCATTGATCTCATGGAAATTCAAGCAGCTATCCCATTCTCTTTGATTCCTGTTCCTAGTAGGAGTGATTCAGTTGTTTGGCTCCCTTCTAGGTCTGGCGTTTTCTCGATCTCTTCAGCTTGGCATTCTATTCGTGGCAGGGGTGTGGAGCGTGACTGGCACAATCTTTTATGGTTTGCTAAAGCTATACACAAGCATGCTTTTATTGCATGGCTTGTAGTGCTCAACAGACTTAGTACTCTTGACAAATTGGTTTTATGGGGCTTAAATGTGAATCCTAATTGTTTTTTTTGCCATAGACAGCCGGAGAACAGAGACCATATTTTCTTTTCATGCCATTTCTCCTCTTCAATTTGGGGCAAAGTGCTCTCTTTATGTGGCATCTATCGCACCCCACGGTTTTGGCAAAATGAATTCATATGGGCCACTAGCAGTTTAAAAGGAAATTCCTTTTGCACCACCATAAAAAAAATAGCATGGGCTTCCACTATCTATAATATTTGGCAAGAGAGAAATAGAAGGTTGCATGATAACAGTTTTATGGGTGCTGATCAAGTGGTCATTAACATCATCAATGATGTTCGGCACAAAGCTTCCACTTTCAAAGGAATTCTGGACAACTTTAGGCATAGGGATTTTTGTATGAATTGGGGTATCTCTTTAAATTGCCTCAATATGTGAGGTGGCTGTTTGTTCTCCTTTTATTTATTTACCTTCCTCGGGTTGTGAGGTTTTTTTTTTTTGGATAAATGAGTGAGTATATTCCAAAAAGAAAAGATATACAACAAAAGTATGACAGGCCCAAAGGCAACCAATAAACACCTCCAAACAAACTATATTAAGCTACCCAAAAAGAGGAGAGATTAATATAATTTGTAAGGAGCCCAAACCTCACAGCCCGAGGAAAGCAACCCAAACTAACTAAGAATATCATAGTTAATGTCCCAGTTTATACAAAAGGTTCTATTCCTATCATTATCCTTGAAAGTGTTAAGGCTAGCAATACGGAACCTAACATCATCAGTTATACAAGAAATAATAAAACTAGGGGGTTTAAACACATTCTCATGAATTCTGGTATTACGTTCCCTCCAAAGGTGATAGAAGGTGGCAGCCCATGCAATCCGTTTGATGTAAGAACCAAGAGACTTGCCTTTCAAAGCATGAATTGCCCAAATAAGCTCATTTTGCCAAAATCTTGGCCTTCTAAAAACACAACACCTCTGTAAAATGGATTTCCATACTTCAACAGCAAATGGACAGGTAATAAATAAATGGTCACGGGTCTCCACATGATTATTACAAAACACACAAATGGCCGAACTGATAATACCCCAATTGAGAAGCTTGTCCTTGGTATTAACTCTATTAAGAATGATTAACCAAAGGATAAAAGCATGCTTTTTGATAGCTTTAGGGAACCAAACAACCTTGTACCAGTCCACCTCATTTCTCCTTTCCCTAATGGCATTCCAGGCAGAGCGCGAAGAAAACGTCCCTATGGGATCAGGTAACCACAAGATTTTATCATTTATCTCACTATTAGGCCTGAGAGAAGAAGGAGTAGAAGAGTGAATATCAAGCAGATCAGCCGAGAGAGACATTGGCCAAGCCCATTGCCTTTGAGAGATAATGGTGCTGACTTTAGCTTGCGAAGGGATAGCTGCATCATACATGACTCTATTCCCAAAAACTTGGACAAGAGGCCCAAGTGGATGCCAGAAATCATGCCATAAAAAAGTACTGTTACCATTACCCACAATGTGTTTAATAAAAGGCCTTGCCCTGGACCTTAGCTTGAGAATCTTACGCCAGGCCCAAGAGCACGAGGCTGGATAATTAACCACCCAAAAACTATTGCCTCGAAGGAGATAAGTATGGATCCATGCCACCCATAAAGAACCTGCATTGGTGAAAATCTCCCAAATGAGCTTAAGAGAAGAAGCCTTATTCCAATCTTTTAAATTCCGAATCCCTAAGCCACCTTCAACTTTCGGGTGACAGATTGCATCCCAACTAACTTTGGCACCTGAATGAACTCCTGGCTTACCCTTCCACAGAAAATCACGAAAGAGCTGCTCAATAGATTTATAAATCTTCTGGGGAAGAATAAATATATTGCTCCAATATGCTTGGATGCTATATAACACAGAGCTAATGAGTTGTAATCTGCCAGCATACGATAACCATTTACTACTCCAAGACTGAATCCTTTTGGTAATACGATCAATAAGTGGTTGACAGTCTGAAGAGGAGAGCTTTTTGGTAATTAGAGGAACACCCAAATACCTAACAGGGAGGTAGCCTTCAGGGAAATTAAGAATGGGAATGATGACATTCTTAATGTCATTGGAGACACCCGCAAAGAAAATGGAGCTTTTACTAATATTAGCTTTGAGGCCTGAGAGAAACTCAAAATCATCCAGAACCTGCTTGATAATCCTAATGGAAGATTCATTAGCATAGGAAAATAATAGCACATCATCAGCAAAGCATAAATGACTAAGATTCAATTTGCCACATCTGGAATGGAACTTGAACTGGTTGTGCGCAGTCATACTACCCAGCAGTCTAGAGAAAACATCCATGACAATAACAAACAGATATGGAGATAGAGGGTCACCTTGCCTCAGCCCTCTTTCACCTGGAAAATAGCCTACAAGACCTCCATTAAGAGCAACAGAGAATTTTGGGGTGCTAATGCAAGTATGAATCCAGTTAACAAGATGCACTGGAGTGTTAAGAGCCCTAAGAGCACCAATAAGGAAGTCCCATCTGACAGAGTCATACGCCTTCATTAAGTCAACTTTGACAGCACAACGAGGAAGGCCTTCTCTCCGATGATAGTTCTTCAAGATCTCTTGAGCCAATAAAATATTATCTGAAATCTTACGACCTTGAATGAAAGCGGACTGGTTAGGACAAATAAGATCAGGTAAGCAAGGCTTAATTCTATTAGCAATGATCTTAGAAATGCACTTATAAATTGTATTGCAGCAAGAGATAGGCCTGAAATCACCCATCGTAGAGGGATTGGGAGTTTTGGGCACTAGAGCAATAATAGTGGCATTCACCTCACCAAGAAGTTTATTGTGCTGGAAGAAAGACTTTATAGCACTTATAACATCATGGCCAACAATGCTCCAAGCAGCTTTAAAAAACCAAGGAGTAAACCCATCAGGCCCAGGAGCTTTGTCATTGTTAAGAGAGAAAAGAGTGTCTTTAATTTCTGAAGGAAGGACAGGTTGATTGAGATGGGAGAGCTGATCTTCATTCCATTGAAAACCTTCAAGGCTATTCAAAATTTGCAATCTGTCAACACTTGAAACAGTGGAGTGGCCCAAGAGCTGGTGAAAGAAGTTAATCACCTCACTTTTGATACCATCAGAAGTGGAAATGAGATTTCCTTCAGCATTATAAATTTTCCTGATCTCATTACAAGAATTCCGAATCTTCACTGCTTTATGAAAATATCCAGTATTCTGATCTCCTAAATTTAACCAGTTAATACGAGATTTTTGCTTCAAAAAAGCCTCCTCAGCATTGGCCAAATCAATATACTTCTTAAGACAGGCCTTCTCTTCAACACCGTAGCTCGTAACATGAGGATGGTGGAGCAGATTGGATTGGGCATTGTCCAAACTAGCTTTGGCCTGAATCACCCGCTCTCTAATGTCACCATAGAAAGTTTTGTTGAATTTCCGGAGCTCTCTTTTAACAGCCTTGAGCTTAGAGTACAACACAAACATAGGAGCACCCTGAAACTGAAGATCCCAACACGACTGCACTATAGAAATAAAATCTGGATGTTTTGTCCAGAAATTAAAAAACTTGAAAGGACGCTTAGCTTTACTAGTATCTTCACCAAGAGTAACTGTGACAGGACTATGATCTGAAATACCCGGATTACCAAAAACAGCAGAGGAGTGAGGAAAACAATCCAGCCAGCTATCATTCATAAGAGCTCTATCCAGTTTCCTAGCAATGAGGGCATGACCAGCACGTTTATTAGTCCATGTGAAGAGAGGCCCAATAAACGGAAGGTCCACCAGATCAGCTTGCAGCAAAGCAGCATGAAAATCAAGAATATCCTGGGAGAAAAGCAAGAGAGCCACCATGTCTTTCACTGTGAAACCGAACAGTATTAAAATCTCCCAGCATAATCCAAGGGAGATTACCATTAGAAATAGAAATAGAATTCATATGGTTCCATAACATTTTCCTATCATACAGGGAATTAGAGGCATAAATGAAAGAACACATAAAATCCCTTTTGTCCTGGATGATATGCACTTGACAATGCACAATCTGATCACTGGAGAAAACCATTCCCACCTGCACAACATTAGGGTCCCAACAAACCCAGATACGGCCTTGAGTAGAAGCATGATAATTATGGATAAAATTCCAATTAGGAGCAATTTTATGAAAAATACAGTTAGACTTGGAAATTCTGACTTTAGTCTCACCAATACCAAAAAGACTCACTTTATTAGAGCTAATGAACTGTTTAATCTCCTTGTGTTTCATAGGGTCATTAAGACCTCTAATATTCCAGAAGGCCGTGTTAACCATTAGTACCAGTAATAAGAGCTGGACCTTTCCCCTTGATCAGGGGACTATCTTTGCTACCACTGGAACTGTTAGTTTTACCTTTAGCCTTTTTGTTGCTTTTCTTCTTTCTCTTGCTATTGCCTTTTTTACCTATCTCATCAATTCGGACATCACAAAATTTAGAATCAATATCAGGAGAACTATCAATATCTGAAACCGCCAGATTACTCACCACAGGGGATTGCATAGAGCAATCTTCATCTTGGCAGGAAGATAGAGATGCCTCCGCACCTTCCACATTGTCATTAAGAGCACTAAAATGATTCAGATTGCAAGGCACCTCCACCACAGGAACATTAGTCGCGATAGTATTAGAAAGGGCTTGATCATTAGGCACAATAGTCTCCACTAAGACTTCAGGCTCAGTACTAACAACAGGGATCATAACTTCAGGCTTTTTCTTCTCAACCCACACTTGCTTAACATTAACTGGACAATGAGAGGTTGTGTGTCCAAAAATCTTACATAGCTTACATACCTGCGGCTTCCATGGATACTCAACATGGACATTAATAGTGCATTTGTCTCCCATATCAAGAGCAAAAGACGAAGGGAAGTCAGACTCCACATCAACTTCAACACAAATACGAGCAAACAATAATCTAGTTCTGGCCTCAGTCAAACCGTCAAGATACAAAGGAGTCCCAACAGCACTAGCAATATAGCTTAAACCATCATCATCCCAGTATTCCGCAGGAATATTGTAGAATTTAACCCAAATGGGTATCTTCCGCAATTGAGGCTTAAGCAAACTCATCCGTGGCTGCCATCTTCTAAGAATGAGGGGTTTACCACCAATATGCCAGGGCCCCGATTCTAAGATTTCCTCCATAGCAGCAGAATTCAAGAACCGAAAAATGTATAAACCCCCATCAGTGGTTAAAATTTCTGGAATTTCCAGTCTTGCCCAAAGTCTTTCCACTGTAGATTTAAGAAAACTATATGGAGGCTTTCGATCTATAAACTGGCCAACCAAACAGTTCTTCCATCGTTCCTCCCCTGCTTTCGCAACACAAGGAGGTGGCCGCACAATCAGTTGACCATTTTCCTTTATAGGCGCGAAGAACTTGAGCTCAGAACCCTTCCTTTTAGGGCTGGAAAAAAGGTTTTTCCAGTCTCTAACCACAGACGCCTCTGGATGGGTAGGATGATCTGAGGACGATGGTTGAGCAACTGAACTTAACGGAGGGAAATCCAAAGTAGAAGAAACCTGAACCCTAGGTGGCACACCCGACGTACTGGCCAGCACAGTATAATCCGAAGGCTTACCGATAGATCCACGGCTATAACGATCTTTTAAAGCCGCGATCTTCTCACTATGCAAAAGATCCACAGCATCAGAACCTTCCGAAGACCCAGCGACACCAACTCCATGACTGAAAGTAGCTTGCTGACGCAAGGCAGCTTCACCCAGATCTCTAGAAGTACATCCTGAAGGATAGGAAATACTAGCATTATTTAGACCACTGATCGGAGAATTGCTCCCGGAGTCGACAACCGGAGAAATAGCTGGGGCCGAATCCACCTTAGAATCGGAGGAGAAAGAACTCCCAGTAGCAACAAATGAACCACTCGTATCAGGTTTCGAGAAAATCTCAGAAACGGAAAGGAAAGAAGCAACTTTAGAAGGATTTTCATCAAGATGCACTATAGATCTAGACCCACCGACACTAAGGGAACCAGATTCAGTAAGAGACGAAGTAGATTTGGAAAGGCTGCCACTTTTAAGAATGGATTTGATGGTGGGAACCATAACAGGGACAGAAGAAACAAAAGAAGTGGCTAGATTCTTTGAATCTGACAAAGAGGGAAAAAGACTATCCTGTGGAAAAGGGCGAGATCCATTCAGAACACGTGATTCAACAGTCAAGGAAGAAGGTAATAAAGGAGTAGAAGAAGAGGTTTGACTGGTAGATGAATCCATAATGAAGAAAAATATGGCAAACAGAAGAGAAAAAACTAAGGCAAAAATTTCAATCGGGAACCAGAGCTTCTCTCTCTAGGACCATCATGCTTCCCGGGTTGTGAGGTTTGCTTGGCTCCTTTACACATTCTAGTAATCTTCCATTTCCATGGAAGTTTATTTCAATGTGTTTAGGTTTTTATTTTTCTTGGCCTTGGTTGCTTTGCTCCAGGCTTGTACTGCCCTCTACTGTACATCTTTTTTCTTTTATACTATTTCTCACTTACCCAAAAAAAAAAAAAAAAATGCTTCCTAGACATCCATTGAGGCTCTATACACATTAAAAAAAGAAAATTCATAGGAGGCTTTCCAGATTTCACAACACTCGCTATCCCCAATTCAAGTCGCCAAACACTCGTGGGAGCCTCATAACGCTTTCTAGATACTTGTAAACGCTCCAAAATATCGTACGAGGGTTTCTAGAGTCCACGACACTCCATAAACTCAGTTAGAGTCACCATATAGACTGGTGGGTGCCTCACAACGCTGCCTAGACATCCACTGAGGTTCTATACACGTAAAAAAATTCATAGGAGGCTCTAGAGCTCACAACACTCGCTATACTCAATTAGAGTCATCAAACACTCGTGGGAGCCTCATAACGCTTTCTAGATGCCCGTAGGAGCACTATACATTGCAAAAAAATTGTAGCAAGCTTTAAAGAGTCCATGTTTCCCTCTAGACATAATAAAAGTTGCCATAGACTCGTGGAAGCCCTACAACGCTTTCTAAACATCCAATGAGGCCTTATACACCTTAAAAAAAAAAATTCATTGGAGGCTCTCTAGAGTTCACAACACTCACTAAACCCAATTAGAGTCGTCAAAGACTCGTGGGAGCCTCATAACGCTTCCAGATACCCGTAGGAGCTCTATAAGCTTCAAAATATCGTACGAGACTTTCAAGGGTCCACGACGCTCTGTAGACTCAGTTAGAGTCACCATAGACTGGTGGGAGCCTCACAACGCTTCCAAGACACCCAATGGGGCTCTATACACGTAAAAAAATTCTTAGGAGGCTCCCTACTCTTCAAAACGCTCGTTATACTCAATTAGAGCCGACAAAGACTCGAGTAAGCCTCACAACGCTTTCTAGACACCCATAGGAGCTCTACACGCTCCGAAACATCATACGAGGCTTTCTAGAGTCCACGACGCTCTGTAGACTCAGTTAGAGTCACCATAGATTGGTGGGAGCCTGACAATGCTTCCTAGACATCCATTGAGGCTCTATACACATTAAAAAAAGAAAATTCATAGGAGGCTCTCCAGATTTCACAACACTCGCTATCCCCAATTCAAGTTGCCAAACACTCGTGGGAGCCTCATAACGCTTTCTAGATACTCGTAAACGCTCCAAAATATCGTACGAGGGTTTCTAGAGTCCACGACACTCCATAGACTCAGTTAGAGTCACCATAGACTGGTGGGTGCCTCACAACGCTGCCTAGACATCCACTGAGGTTCTATACACGTAAAAAAATTCATAGGAGGCTCTCTAGAGCTCACAACACTCGCTATACTCAATTAGAGTCATCAAACACTCGTGGGAGCCTCATAACGCTTTCTGGATGCCCGTAGGAGCACTATACATTGCAAAAAAATTGTAGCAAGCTTTAAAGAGTCCATGTTTCCCTCTAGACATAATAAAAGTTGCCATAGACTCGTGGAAGCCCCACAACGCTTTCTAAACATCCAATGAGGCCTTATACACCTTAAAAAAAAATTCATTGGAGGCTCTCTAGAGTTCACAACACTCACTAAACCCAATTAGAGTCGTCAAAGACTCGTGGGGGCCTCATAACGCTTCCAGATACCCGTAGGAGCTCTATACACTTCAAAATATCGTAGGAGGCTTTCTAGAGTCCACGACGCTCAGTAGACTCAGTTAGAGTCACCATAGACTAGTGGGAGCCTCACAACGCTTCCAAGACACCCACTGAGGCTCTATGCATGTAAAAAAATTCTTAGGAGGCTCCCTATAGTTCAAAACGCTCGTTATACTCAATTAGGGTCGTCAAAGACTCGAGTAAGCCTCACAACGCTTTCTAGACATGCATAGGAGCTCTATACGCTCCAAAATATGGTACGAGGCTTTCTAGAGTCCACGACACTCTGTGGACTCAGTCAGACTCACCATAGATTGGTGAGAGCCTCACAACGCTTCCTTGACATCCACTGGAGACTCTATACACGTAAAAAAATTCTTAGGAGGCTCTCTAGAGTTCACAACGCTCGTTATACTCAATTAGAGTCATCAAAGACTCGAGTAAGCCTCACAACGCTTTCTTGACCCATAGGAGCTCTATATACTCCGAAATATCGTAGGGGATTTTCTGGAGTCCATGATGCTCTGTAGACTTAGTAAGAGTCACCATAGACTGGTGGGAGCATCACAACGCTTGCTAGACATCCATTGAGGCTCTATACTCAAAAAAAAATTCATAGGAGGCTCTCTAGAGTTCGCAACGCTCACTATACTCAATTAGAGTCATTGAAGAATCGTGGGAGCCTCACAACGCTTTCTAGATAACCGTAAGAGCTCTATACGCTCCAAAATATCCTAGGAGGCTTTCTAGAGTCCATGACGCTCTGTAGACTCAGGTAGATTCACCATAAACTGGTGGGAGCCCCACAACGCTTCCTAGACATCCATTGAGGCCCTATACTCAAAAAAAAATTTATAAGAGGCCCTCTAGAGTTCGCAATGCTCACTACACTCAATTAGCGTCATCGAAGACTCGTGGGAGCCCCACAACGCTTTCTAGATAACCGTAAGAGCTCTATACGCTCCAAAATATCCTAGGAGGCTTTCTAGAGTCCATGACGCTCTGTAGACTCAGGTAGATTCACCATAAACTGGTGGGAGCCCCACAACGCTTCCTAGACATCCATTGAGGCCCTATACTCAAAAAAAAATTCATAAGAGGCCCTCTAGAGTTCGCAATGCTCACTACACTCAATTAGCGTCATCGAAGACTCGTGGGAGCCCCACAACGCTTTCTAGATAACCGTAAGAGCTCTATACGCTCCAAAATATCGTAGGAGCCTTTCTAGAGTCCATAAGTCCCTGTAGACTCAGGTAGATTTACCATAGACTGGTGGGAGCCCCACAACGCTTCGTAGACATCCATTGAGGCTCTATACACATTAAAAGAAAAAATTCATAGTTCACAACACTCGCTATCCTCTATTCAAGTCGCCAAACACTCGTGGGAGCTTCATAACACGCTTCCTAGACATCCACTGAGGCTCTATACTCAAAAAAAAAAAAAAATTCATAGGAGGCTCTCTAGAGTTCGCAACGCTCACTATACTCAATTAGAGTCATCGAAGAGTCGTGGGAGCCCCACAACGCTTTCTAGATAACCGTTAGAGCTCTATACGCTCCAAAATATCGTAAGAGGCTTTCTAGAGTCCATGAGGCTCTATAGACTCTGGTAGATTTACCATAGACTGGTGGGAGCCCCACAACGCTTCCTAGAAATCCATTGAGGCTCTATACACATTAAAAAAAAAAATCGTAGGAGGCTCTCTAGAGTTCATAACACTCGCTATCCTCAATTCAAGTCGCCAAGCACTCATGGGAGCCTCATAACGCTTTCTAGATACTTGTAAGAGCTCTATACGCTCCAAAATATCGTACGAGGGTTTCTAGAGTCCACGACGCTCCATAGACTCAGTTAGAGTCACCATAGATTGGTGGGTGCCTCACAACGCTGCCCAGATATCCACTGAGGTTCTATACACGTAAAAAAATTCATAGGAGGCTCTCTAGAGCTCACAACACTCACTATACTCAACTAGAGTCATCAAACACTCGTGGGAGCCTCATGACGCTCTCTACATACCCATAGGAGCACTATACATTGCAAAAAAATTGTAGCTGGCTTTCAAGAGTCCATGTTTCGCTCTAGACATAATAAAAGTTGCCATAGGCTCGTGGAAGCCCCACAACGCTTTCTAAACATCCAATGAGGCCTTATACACCTAAAAAAGAAATTCATTGGAGGCTCTCTAGAGTTCACAACACTTAACAAAACCCAATTAGAGTCGTCAAAGACTCGTGGGAGCCTCATAACGCTTCCAGATACCCATAGGAGCTCTATACGCTTCAAAATATCGTAGGAGGGTTTCTAGAGTCCACGATACTCCGTAGACTCAGTTAGAGTCACCATAGACTGGTGGGAGCCTCACAACACTTCCAAGACACCCAATGAGGCTCTATACACGTAAAAAAATTCTTAGGAGGCTCCCTACTGTTCAAAACGCTCGTTATACTCAATTAGAGTCGTTAAAGACTCGAGTAAGCCTCACAACGCTTTCTAGACACCCATAGGAGCTCTACACGCTCCGAAACATCATACGAGGCTTTCTAGAGTCCACGACGCTCTGTAGACTCAGTTAGACTCACCATAGATTGGTGGGAGCCTGACAACGCTTCCCAGACATCCACTGAGGCTCTATACACGTAAAAAAAATTCTTAGGAGGCTCTCTAAAGTTCACAACACTTGTTATACTCAATTAGAGTCATCAAAGACTCGAGTATGCCTCACAACGCCTTCTAGACCCATAGGAGCTCTATACGCTCTGAAATATCGTAGGGGGCTTTCTAGAGTCCATGACGCTCTGTAGACTCAGTAAGAGTCACCATAGACTGGTAGGAGCTTCACAACGCTTCCTAGACATCCATTGAAGCTCTATACAGAAAAAAAAAATTCATAAGAGGCTCTCTAGAGTTCGCAACGCTCACTATACTCAATTAGAGTCATCGAAGACTCATGAGAGCCTTACAATGCTTTCTAGATAATCGTAAGAGCTCTATACGCTCCAAAATATCGTAAGAGTCCTTCTAGAGTCCATGACGCTCTGCAGACTTAGGTAGATTTACCATAGACTGGTGGGAGCCCCACAACGCTTCCTAGACATCCATTGAGGCTCTATACACATTAAAAAAAGAAAATTCATAGGAGGCTCTCCAGAGTTCACAACACTCGCTTTCCTCAATTCAAGTCGCCAAACACTCGTGGGAGCCTCATAACGCTTTCTAGATACTCGTAAACGCTCCAAAATATCGTATGAGGGTTTCTAGAGTCCATGACGCTCCATAGACTCAATTAGAGTCACCATAGACTGGTAGGTGCCTCACAACGCTGCCTAAACATCCACTGAGGTTTCTATACACGTAAAAAAATTCATAGGAGGCACTCTAGAGCTCACAACACTGGCGATACTCAATTAGAGTCATCAAACACTCGTGGGAGCCTCATAACGCTTTCTAGATGCCCGTAGGAGCCCTATACATTGCAAAAAAATTGTAGCAAGCTTTAAAGAGTCCATGTTTCCCTCTAGACTTAATAAAAGTTGCCATAGACTCGTGGAAGCCCCACAACGCTTTCTAAACATCCAATGAGGCCTTATACACCTTAAAAAAAAATTCATTGGAGGCTCTCTAGAATTCACAACACTCACTAAACCCAATTAGAGTCGTCAAAGACTCGTGGGAGCCTCATAACGCTTCCAGATACCCGTAGGAGCTCTATACGCTTCAAAATATCGTAGGAGGGTTTCTAGGGTCCACGACGCTCTGTAGACTCAGTTAGAGTCACCATAGACTGGTAGGAGCCTCACAACGCTTCCAAGACACCCAATGAGGCTCTATACACGTAAAAAAATTCTTAAGAGGCTCCCTATAGTCCAAAACGCTCGTTATACTCAATTGGAGTCGTCGAAGACTCAAGTAAGCCACACAACGCTTTCTAGGCCCCCATAGGAGCTCTATACGCTCCGAAATATCGTACGTGGCTTTCTAGAGTCCACGACGCTATGTAGACTCAGTTAGAGTCACCATAGATTGGTGGGAGCCTCACAACGCTTCCTAGACATCTACTGGGGCTCAATACACGTAAAAAAATTCTTAGGAGGCCGTCTAGAGTTCACAACGCTCGTCATACTTAATTAGAGTCATCAAAGACTCAAGTAAGCCTCACAACGCTTTCTTGACCCATAGGAGCTCTATACACTCCGAAATATCGTAGGGGGTTTTCTAGAGTCCATGATGTTCTGTAGACTTAGTAAGAGTCACCATAGACTGGTGGGAGCATCACAACTCTTCCTAGACATCCATTGAGGCTCTATACTAAAAAAAAAATTCATAGGAGGCTCTCTAGAGTTCGCAACGCTCACTATACACAATTAGAGTCATCGAAGAATCGTAGGAGCCTCACAATGCTTTCTAGATAACCGTAAGAGCTCTATACACTCCAAAATATCCTAGGAGGCTTTCTAGAGTCCATGAGTCCCTGTAGACTCAGGTAGATTTACCATAGATTGGTGGGAGCACCACAACGCTTCCTAGACATCCATTGAGGCTCTATACACATTAAAAGAAAAAAGTCATAGTTCACAACACTCGCTATCCTCTATTCAAGTCGCCAAACACTCGTGGGAGCTTCATAACATGCTTCCTAGACATCCACTGAGGCTCTATACTCAAAAAAAAAAAAATTCATAGGAGGCTCTCTAGAGTTCGCAACGCTCACTATACTCAATTAGAGTCATCGAAGAGTCGTGGGAGCCCCACAACGCTTTCTAGATAACCGTAAGAGCTCTATACGCTCCAAAATATCGTAGGAGGCTTTCTAGAGTCCATGAGGCTCTATAGACTCTGGTAGATTTACCATAGACTGGTGGGAGCCCCACAACGCTTCCTAGAAATCTATTGAGGCTCTATACACATTAAAAAAAAAAAATCGTAGGAGGCTCTCTAGAGTTCACAACACTCGCTATCCTCAATTCAAGTCGCCAAACACTCGTGGGAGCCTCATAACGCTTTCTAGATACTCGTAAGAGCTCTATACGCTCCAAAATATCGTACAAGGGTTTCTAGAGTCCACGACGCTCCATAGACTCAGTTAGAGTCACCATAGACTGGTGGGTGCCTCACAACGCTGCCCAGATATCCACTGAGGTTCTATACACGTAAAAAAATTCATAGGAGGCTCTCTAGAGCTCCCAATACTCACTATACTCAATTAGAGTCATCAAACACTTGTGGGAGCCTCATGACGCTTTCTACATACCCATAGGAGCACTATACATTGCAAAAAAATTGTAGCTGGCTTTCAAGAGTCCATGTTTCGCTCTAGATATAATAAAAGTTGCCATAAGCTCGTGGAAGCCCCACAACGCTTTCTAAACAGCCAATGAGGCCTTATACACCTAAAAAAGAAATTCATTGGAGGCTCTCTAGAGTTCACAACACTTACTAAACCCAATTAGAGTCGTCAAAGACTCGTGGGAGCCTCATAACGCTTCTTGATACCATTAGGAGCTCTATAAGCTTCAAAATATCGTAGAAGGCCTTCTAGAGTCCACGACGCTCTGTAGACTCAGTTAGAGTCACCATAGACTGGTGGGAGCCTCACAACGCTTCCAAGACACCCAATGAGGCTCTATACACGTTAAAAATTTCTTAGGAGGCTCTCTACTGTTCAAAACGCTCGTTATACTCAATTAGAGTCGTCAAAGACTCGAGTAAGCCTCACAACGCTTTCTAGACACCCATAGGAGCTCTACACGCTCCGAAACATCGTACGAGGCTTTCTAGAGTCCACGACGCTATGTAGACTCAGTTAGAGACACCATAGATTGGTGGGAGCCTCACAACGCTTCCAAGACATGCACTGAGGCTCTATTCACGTAAAAAAATTATTAGGAGGCCCTCTAGAGTTCACAACGCTCGTTATACTCAATTAGAGTCGTCAAAGACTCGAGTAAGCCTCACAACGCTTTCTAGACCCTTAGGAGCTCTATACGCTCCGAAATATTGTAGAGGGCTTTCTAGAGTCCATGACACTTTGTAGACTCAGTAAGAGTCACCATAGACTGGTGGGAGCATCACAACGCTTCCTAGACATCCATTGACGCTCTATACTCAAAAAAAAAATTCATAGGAGGCTCTCTAGAGTTCGCAACGCTCACTATACTCAATTAGAGTCATCGAAGAATCGTGGGAGCCTCACAACGCTTTCTAGATAACCGTAAGAGCTCTATACGCTCCCAAATATCCTAGGAGGCTTTCTAGAGTTCATGACGCTCTATAGACTCAGGTAGATTCACCATAGACTGGTGGAAGCCCCACAACGCTTCCTAGACATCCATTGAGGCTCTATACACAATAAAGAAATAATTCATAGGAGGCTCTCTAGAGTTCACAACACTCGCTATGGTCAATTAAGGCAGTCAAACACTCGTGGGAGCCTCATAACGCTTTCTAGATAACCGTAGGAGCTCTATACGCTCCAAAATATTGTAGGAGGCTTTCTAGAGTCCACGACGCTCTGTAGACTCAGTTAGAGTCACCATAGATTGGTGGGTGCTTCACAACGCTGCCTAGACATCCACTGAGGTTCTATACACGTAAAAAAATTCATAGGAGGCTCTCTAGAGTTCACAACACTCACTATACTCAATTAGAGACATCAAACACTCGTGGGAGCCTCATAACGCTTTCTAGATACCCGTAGGAGCACTATACATTGCAAAAAAATTGTAGCAAGCTTTCAAGAGTCCATGTTTCCCTCTAGACATAATAAAAGTTGCCATAGACTCGTGGAAGCCCCACATCCAATGAGGCCTTATACACCTAAAAAAAAAATTCATTGGAGGCTCTCTAGAGTTCACAACACTCACTAAACCCAATTAGAGTCGTCAAAGACTCGTGGGAGCCTCATAAGGCTTCCAGATACCCGTAGGAGCTCTATACACTTCAAAATATCGTAGGAGGCTTTCTAGAGTCCACGACACTCAGTAGACTCAGTTAGAGTCACCATAGACTAGTGGGAGCCTCACAACGCTTCCAAGACACCCACTGAGGCTCTATGCATGTAAAAAAATTCTTAGGAGGCTCCCTATAGTTCAAAACGCTCGTTATACTCAATTAGGGTCGTCAAAGACTCGAGTAAGCCTCACAACGCTTTCTAGACATGCATAGGAGCTCTATACGCTCCAAAATATTGTACGAGGCTTTCTAGAGTCCACGACACTCTGTGGACTCAGTCAGACTCACCATAGATTGGTGAGAGCCTCACAACGCTTCCTTGACATCCACTGGAGACTCTATACACGTAAAAAAATTCTTAGGAGGCTCTCTAGAGTTCACAACGCTCGTTATACTCAATTAGAGTCATCAAAGACTCGAATAAGCCCCACAACGCTTTCTAGACCCATAGGAGCTCTAGACGCTCCAGAATATCGTAGGGGGCTTTCTAGAGTCCATAACGCTCTGTAGACTCAGTAAGAGTCACCATGGACTGGTGGGAGCATCACAACGCTTCCTAGACATCCTTTGACGCTCTATACTCAAAAAACAATTCATAGGAGGCTCTCTAGAGTTCGCAACGCTCACTATACTCAATTAGAGTCATCGGAGACTCGTGGGAGCCTCACAACGCTTTCTAGATAACCGTAAGAGCTCTATACGCTCCAAAATATCGTAGGAGGTTTTCTAGAGTCCATGAGTCACTGTAGACTCAGGTAGATTTGCCATAGACTGGTGGGATCCCCACAACGCTTCCTAGATAACCGTAAGAGCTCTATACGCTCCAAAATATCCTATGAGGCTTTCTAGAGTCCATGACGCTCTGTAGACTAAGGTAGATTCACCATGGACTAGTGGGAGCCCCACAACGCTTCCTGGACATCTATTGAGGCTCTATACACATTAAAAAAATAATTCATAGGAGGCTCTCTAGAGTTCACAACGCTCGCTATCCTTAATTCAAGTCGCCAAACACTCATAGGAGCCTCATAATGCTTTCTAGATACTCGTAAACGCTCCAAAATATCGTACGAGGGTTTCTAGAGTCCACGACACTGCATAGACTCAGTTAGAGTCACCATAGACTAGTGGGTGCCTCACAACGCTGCCTAGACATCCACTAAGGTTCTATACACGTAAAAAAATTCATAGGAGGCTCTCTAGAGCTCACAACACTCGCTATACTGAATTAGAGTCATTAAACACTCGTGGGAGCCTCATAACGCTTTCTAGATACCCATAGGAGCGCTATGCATTGCAAAAAAATTGTAGCAAGCTTTCAAGAGTCCATGTTTCCCTCTAGACATAATAAAAGTTGCCATAGACTCGTGGAAGCCCCACAACGCTTTCTAAACATCCAATGAGGCCTTATACACCTAAAAAAAAAATTCATTGGAGGCTCTCTAGAGTTCACAACACTCACTAAACCCAATTAGAGTCGTCAAAGACTCATGGGAGCCTCATAACGCTTCCAGATACCCGTAGGAGCTCTATACACTTCAAAATATCGTAGGAAGCTTTCTAGAGTCCACGATGCTCTGTAGACTCAGTTAGAGTCACCATAGATTGGTGGGAGCCTCACAATGCTTCCTAGACATCCACTAAGGCTCTATACACATAAAAAAATTCTTAGGAGGCTCTCTAGAGTTCACAATGCTCGTTATACTCAATTAGAGTCATCAAAGACTCGAGTAAGCCTCATGACGCTTTCTAGACCCATAGGAGCTCTATACACTCCGAAATATCGTGGGGGGTGTGATAGCCCAAATATTTGCCCCCTAATAATCAATTGATTAGTGTGATTATTATTATTATTGTGTTGTCATAATTATAATTATTTTTAATCACCAAAGCTTTAGGATATATATATAACAAAAATTACTAACTTATTATATTAATAGGATTATTGATGTAATTAATCCTTCAGGTGAGGTCATTTGTTCCCCAAGTAACCTGGCACAATCTTGTCTGGTTCCCCAAGTCCATTCGCAAACGTGGTTTTGTAGCTTGGACTGTCATAAACAGTAGGATTGCTACGCGGGACAAGCTTAAGTTATGGGGTCTTGGAAATGATGATAGCTGTATTTTATGCCACCAAGCTATCGAAAGTAGAGATCACTTGTTTTGTGGTTGTAGTTTCACGGCTGGCATTTGGGGGAATATTCTTCTTAAGTGCGGTGTCCATCGTCTTCCTAGATATTGGATTAATGAGTTGCTGTGGGCTAGTAATCTTAAATCTAGTTCGTTTGGTTCTTCCTTGAGGAAGCTTGCATGGGCAGCCACTATTTACCATGTTTGGCAGGAAAGGAATAGAAGACTCCATGAGAATTTGTACAAAGTTCCTAATGCTGTTGTGGCTCTTATTAGGGATGATGTTAGATTTAAAATTTTGAGCTTTCCTAGAATTAAAGATAATGCTAGAAATAGAGATTTATGTTGTAATTGGGGTATTAGTTTCGATATCCTTCAGTAGTTTTGCCCCCTCAGGCTGTGAGGTTTTGTCCTTTGTCTTATACAATCTTTTAAGCTTCCAAATTGGTCTAGCTTAATGGATTGTTTTTTACTAGGATTGTTTTGTTTGGCCGTTGGCTTGTATTCTTTTTCCTTACTTTTATATAAATCTTACTTACCCAAAAAAAAAAAAAGGTGAGGTCATTGCTTACCTGGGGAGGGAATAGGTGGCCAAATTCTATTAATGGCTGAAAAAGAAAAACAAAACAAAACAAAACCAAAACGAACAAAAATCAGCCATGTTTGTTTGCTTGGAGAGGAAGGAAGGGGTTGCTTGGGGAAAAAGGGATCAAGAGGAATCTTAACCAAATAATGAGGGGAGACTTCTTTTGACTTGAGGGGGTATAAAAGAGATGATATTCAGCCTATTTTCGTGCCAAATGAGCTGCTAAGTGAGTGTAACAAAAGAAAGAAGCTTCTGTATAAATCTTAGGCTTTAGTACCTTGTAGGTTGTGAGAAATAAATTGGACAACCCGAAACACAAATATGAAAATATGTATGAATTCATAACTTGTTTTATTTTTCTGATATTTTTATAAGATTCTACATGAAAAACTAAGCAAAATGGGCTTTTGAATCATTGAAAAAGGTTGAGAAATGAATTAGTTATGAATTTTCAAAGTTTTGATTAAATGTGGAAAAAAATTCCAGACAGCAACTGGGTTTGTGCTTGCGTGGGGAAGAAGAAGGGTGTGTGATTGAGTGTGGCAGCGTGCACCATAGGCCACGTGTACCCTAATGCAATTGGCCATGTGGAGCCCTCATTAGGTGCTGAAAATATTTTTAAAAATCTTATAAAAATACGAAAAACTTATGTTTATAATTTTGTACCCATATGAGCATGATAACACGGGTTTCAAAAATTAGGAGACTTTAACCCTTTTGTATAGAATTCTGATTGAGTTACGAATTGAACCATTGGATTCATATCAACAAAATTTACATAAGAGTATTTTTGAGGTAAAATGGATGTTTTAATTTTGGGTATTATTTTATTCACGTATAAAATGACCATTTTACCCCTACTTACTAAAAATAGCTCAAATGGATTCCAAATTGAGTTTTGTTCGAAGCTATGCAATTTCTATGAGAAGTAGAACACTTCAAGGACTTTTTATTAATGTCATCATAGTTCTCATATTTTTATATTTGCAATATAGCCCCTGAACTTATGAAAAATTCCAAAATTTCCCCAAACTAAATATTTGGCTTTAAGATTTATATTGAGTAGTTTGATTACAGATTGTTAATGGTAGTAGAGCATAATATGAATAATAATTCATATTTATAATTTGATATTGAAATATTACTAAGATTAATTAGTGTACGTGCATGATATTAGCATCCATATGTTGAGCGATATGATTATTAATGCATGTACAAACATGTATCAAGTTATTCAGTGATCTGTTTATGTGAAGTTAAATGCTTATACTTGTGATTGAGATTAAGATGTTGAGATGAGAAACAAGCATGTATAAATCTATTTTGTGACATGTTTATGTGAAGTTGCTTATACTTGTAATTGAGATTGAAATGTTGAGATGTTGAGATGAGACGACCGGGTTGAGAAAGCCCTACAGTTAGTGCACTAATATGCTACTCCATTTTTTAGGGCAAGAGGCCAGTGGGGTAGCATACACACATGATGAGCGGTGTGTGCTGTGGTCGTAGATAGTAAATCCTGTATGAGCAGACAGGTATGCTATGATTGTTTTTGCAGGTTGCAGCAGGTAACAGAGGCACAGGTACGTGCAAATTTTATATGCTTGAGTGGCATAACTTTTGAGAAGTGCTATTAACATCATTGTAGTATGAGATATTACAAAGATGCTGTTACATGTAAGATGAGTTGTTGTATACTAATGTTAAGCACATATGTTGTTACATGTAAGATGAGTTGTTGTATACAAATTTTATATGCTTGAGTGGCATAAATTTTGAGAAATGCTATTAACATCATTGCAGTATGAGATGTTACAGAGATGCTGTTAAATGTACTATGAGCTGTTGTATACTAATGTTAAGCATTCATAAATGGATTATCTCACTGAGCCGTGGTTTGCTCACCCTTTTATTAAAAATTATTTTTCAGGATTTGGAAATTTGTGAGCTATTGAGAAGACATGAATAGAAGAACATATTTTCCTGACTCGATAGTTGTTTTGTTTTGATAAGTTGACATATATGATTTAATATCAAACAATGATGCATTGTAATAATCATAATTTAGTATATGAGGTAATAATGAAATTAATATTTATGTGACGTAATATTTGTCAATATGATATCACTTGAAGAATGAATGGAAAAGGTTTTGAGCTGTCACTACCTCACTAGGCTTAAGTAAGGTTATTTTTGGGGCGTGACAGAGGGCTTTCTCGAGTCCATGACGCTCTGTAGAACCAGTAAGAGTCACCATACACTAGTGGGAGCATCACAACGCTTCTTAGACATCCATTGAGGATTTACACTAAAAAAAAAATTCATAGGAGGCTCTCTAGAGTTCACAATGCTCGCTATCCTCAATTCAAGTCGCCAAACACTCGTGAGAGCCTCATAACGCTTTCTAGATACTCGTAAGAGCTCCATATGCTCCAAAATATCGTACGAGGCTTTCTACAGTCCACAACGCTCCATAAACTCAGTTAGAGTCACCATAGACTGGTGGGTGCCTCACAACGCTGCCTAGACATCCATTGAGGTTCTATACACGTAAAAAAATTCATAGGAGGCACTCTAGAGCTCACAACACTCGCTATACTTAATTAGAGTCATCAAACACTCGTGGGAGCCTCATAACGGTTTCTAGATTCCCATAGGAGCACTATACATTGCAAAAAATTGTAGCAAGCTTTCAAGAGCCCATGTTTCCCTCTAGACATAATAAAAGTTGCCATAGACTCGTGGAAGCCCCACAATGCTTTCTAGACATCCATTGAGGCCTTATAAACCTAAAAAAAAAATTCATTAGAGGCTTTCTAGAGTTCACAACACTCACTAAACCCAATCAGAGTCGTCAAAGACTCGTGGGAGCCTCATAACGCTTCCAGATACCCGTAGGAGCTCTATAAGCTTCAAAATATCGTAGGAGGCTTTCTAGAGTCCACGACGTTCTGTAGACTCAGTTAAAGTCACCATAGACTGGTGGGAGCCTCACAACGCTTCCAAAACACCCATTGAGGCTCTATACACATAAAACAATTCTTAGGAGGCTCCCTATAGTTCAAAACGCTCGTTATACTCAATTAGAGTCGTCAAAGAATCGAATAAGCCTCACAACGCTTTCTAGACACCCCATAGGAGCTCTATATGCTTCGAAATATCGTACGAGGCTTTCTAGAGTCCACGACGCTATGTAGACTTAGTTAGAGTCACCATAGATTGGTGGGAGCCTCACAACGCTTCCTAGACATCCACTAAGGCTCTATACACGTAAAATAATTCTTAGGAGGCTCTCTAGAGTTCACAACACTCGTTATACTCAATTAGAGTCATCAAAGACTCGAGTAAGCCTCACAACGCTTTCTAGACCCATAGGAGCTCTATACGCTCCGAAATATCGTAGGGGGCTTTTTAGAGTCCATGACGCTTTGTAAACTCTGTAAGAGTCACCATAGACTGGCGGGAGCATCACAACGCTTCCTAGACATCCATTGAGGCTCTATACTCAAAAAAAAGAAATCATAGGAGGCTCTCTAGAGTTCGCAACGCTCACTATACTCAATTAGAGTCATCGAAGACTCGTGCGAACCTCACAATGCTTTCTACATAACCGTAAGGGCCAAAATATCCTAGGAGGCTTTCTAGAGTCCATGACGCTCTGTAAACATAGGTAGATTCACCATAGACTGGTGGGAGCCCCACAACGCTTCCTAGACACATATTGAGGCTCTATACACATTAAAAAAATAATTCATAGGAGGCTCTCTAGAGTTCACAACACTCGATATGCTCAATTAAGGCAGTCAAACACTCGTGGGAGCCTCGTAACGCTTTCTAGATACTCGTAAGAGCTCTATATGCTCCAAAATATCGTACGAGGGTTTCTAGAGTCCACGACGCTCCATAGACTCAGTTAGAGTCACCATAGACTGGTCAGTGCCTCACAACGCTACCTAGACATCCACTGAGGTTCTATACACGTAAAAAAATTCATAGGGGGCTCTCTAGAGCTCACAACACTCGCTATACTCAATCAGAGTCATCAAACACTCGTGGGAGCCTCATAACGCTTTCTAGATACCCATAGGAGCACTATACATTGCAAAAAAATTGTACCAAGCTTTCAAGAGTCCATGTTTCCCTCTAGACATAATAAAAGTTGCTATAGACTCATGGAAGCCCCACAACGCTTTCTAAACATCCAATGAGGCCTTATACACCTAAAAAAAAAATTCATTGGAGGCTCTCTAGGGTTCACAACACTCACTAAACCCAATTAGAGTCGTCAAAGACTCGTGGGAGTCCCATAACGCTTCCAGATACCCTTGGGAGCTCTATACGCTTCAAAATATCGTAGGAGGCTTTCTAGAGTCCACGACGCTATGTAGACTCAGGTAGAGTCACCATAGATTGGTGGGAGCCTCACAACGCTTCCTAGACATCCACTGAGGCCCTATACACATAAAAAAATTCTTAGGAGGCTCTCTAGAGTTTACAACGCTCGTTATACCCAATTAGAGTCATCAAAGACTTGAGTAAGCCTCACAATGCTTTCTAGAACCGTAGGAGCTCTATACGCTCCAAAATACCGTACGGGGCTTTCTAGAGTCCATGACGCTCTGTAGACTCAGTAAGAGCCACCATAGACTGGTGGGAGCATCACAACGCTTCCTAGACATCCATTGAGGCTCTATACTCAAAAAAAAAATTCATCGGAGGCTCTCTAGAGTTCGCAACGCTCACTATACTCAATTAGAGTCATCGAAGAATTGTGGGAGCCTCACAACGCTTCCTAGATAACCTTAAAGGCTCTATACGCTCCAAAATATCCTAGGAGGCTTTCTAGAGTCCATGACGCTCTGTAGACTCCGGTAGATTCACCATAGACTGGTGGGAGCCCCACAACGCTTCCTGGACATCCATTGAGGCTCTATACACATTAAAAAAAAAAAAAATCATAGGAGGCTCTCTAGAGTTCACAACACTCGCTATCGTCAATTCAAGTCGCCAAACACTCGTGGGAGCCTCATAACGCTTTCTAGATACTCGTAAGAGCTTTATACGCTCCAAAATATCGTATGAGTGTTTCTAGAGTCCACGACGCTCCATAGGCTCAGTTAGAGTCACCATAGACTGGTGGGTGCCTCACAACGCTGCCTAGACATCCACTGAGGTTCTATACATGTAAAAAAATTCATAGGAGGCTCTCTAGAGCTCACAACACTCGCTATACCCAATTAGAGTCATCAAACACTCGTGGGAGCCTCATAACGCTTTCTAAATACCCATAGGAGCACTATACATTGCAAAAAAATTGTTGCAAGCTTTTAAGAGTCCAAGTTTCCCTCTAGACATAATAAAAGTTGCCATAGATTCGTGGAAGCCCCACAACACTTTCTAAACATCCAATGACGCCTTATACACCTAAAAAGGAAATTCATTAGAGGCTCTCTAGAGTTCACAACACTCACTAAACCCAATTAGAGTCGTCAAAGACTTGTAGGAGCCTCACAACGCTTCCAAATACCTGTAGGAGCTCTATACACTTCAAAATATCGTAGGAGGCTTTCTAGAGTCCACGACGCTTTGTAGACTCAGTTAGAGTCACCATAGACTGGTGGGAGCCTCACAACGCTTCCAAGACACCCACTGAGGCTCTATACACGTAAAAAAATTCTTAGGAGGCTCCCTATAGTTCAAAATGCACGTTATACTCAATTAGAGTCGTCAAAGACTTGAGTAAGCCTCACAACGCTTTCTAGACACCCATAAGAGCTCTATACGCTCCGAAATATCGTACGAGGCTTTCTAGAGTCCACGACGCTATGTAAACTCAGTTAGAGTCACCATGGATTGGTGGGAGCCTCACAACGCTTCCTAGACATCCACTGAGGCACTATACACTTAAAAAAATTCTTAGGAGGCCCTCTAGAGTTCACAACGCTCGTTATACACAATTAGAGTCATCAAAGACTCGTGTAAGCCTCACAACGCTTTCTAGACCCATAGGAGCTCTATACGCTTCGAAATATCGTAGGGGGCTTTCTAGAGTCCGTGACGCTCTGTAAACTCAGTAAGAGTCACCATAGACTGGTGGGAGCCTCACAACACTTCCTAGACATCCATTTAAGCTCTATACACATTAAAAAAAAAAGAAAAAAATCATACGAGGCTCCCTAGAGTTCACAACACTCGCTATCCTCAATTCAAGTCGCCAAACCCTCATGGTAGTCTCATAACGCTTTCTAGAGTCCAAAACACTCGTGGTAAGAGCTCTATACGCTCCAAAATATCGTACGAGGGTTTCTAGAGTCCACGACGCTCCATACGCTCAGTTAGAGTCACAATAGACTGGTGGGTGCCTCACAACGCTGCCTAGACATCCACGGAGGTTCTATACACGTAAAAAAATTCATAGGAGGCTCTCTAGAGCTCACAACACTCGCTATACTCAGTTAGAGTCATCAAACACTCGTGGGAGCCGCATAACACTTTCTAGATACCCATAGGAGCACTATACATTGCAAAAAAATTGTACCAAGCTTTCAATAGTCCAAGTTTCCCTCTATACATAAAAAAAGTTGCCATAGACTCGTGTAAGCCCCACAACGCTTTCTAAACATCCAATGAGGCCTTATACACCTAAAAAGGAAATTCATTGGAGGCTCTCTAGAGTTCACAACACTCACTAAACCCAATTAGAGTCGTCAAAGACTCGTAGGAGCCACATAACGCTTCTAGATACCCGTAGGAGCTCTATGCGCTTCAAAATATCGTAGGAGGCTTTCTAGAGTCCACGACGCTCTGTAGACTCAGTTAGAGTGACTATAGATGGGTGGGAGCCTCACAACGCCTCCAAGACACCCGCTGAGGCTCTATACACTTAAAAAAATTCTTAGGAGGCTCCTTGTTGTTCAAAACACTCGTTATACTCATTTAGAGTCGTTAAAGACTCGAGTATGCCTCACAACGCCTTCTAGACACCCATAAGAGCTCTATACGCTCCAAAATATCGTACGAGGCTTTCTAGAGTCTACGACGCTATGTAGACTCAGTTAGAATCACCACAGATTGGTGGGAGCCTCACAACACTTCCTAGACATCCACTGAGGCTCTATACACGTAAAAAAAAATTCTTAGGAGGCCCTCTAGAGTTCACAACGCTCGTTATACACAATTAGAGTCATCAAAGACTCGAGTAAGCGTCACAACGCTTTCTAGACCCATAGGAGCTCTATACGCTCCGAAATATCGTAGGGGGCTTTCTAGAGTCCATGACGCTCTGTAGACTCAGTAAGAGTCACCATAGACTGGTGGGAGCCTCACAACACTTCCTAGACATCCATTGAGGCTCTCTATACACATAAAAACAAATTCATAGGAGGCTCTCTAATGTTCACAACACTCGCTATCCTCAATTCAAGTCGCCGAACACTTGTGGGAGCCTCATAACGCTTTTTAGATTCTCGTAAGAGCTCTATACGCTCTAAAGTATCGGACGAGTGTTTCTAGAGTCCCCGACGCTCCATAGACTCAGTTAGAGTCACCATAGACTGGTGGGTGCCCCACATCGCTGCCTAGACATCCACTGAGGTTCTATACACGTAAAAAAATTCATAGGAGGCTGTCTAGAGTTCACAACACTCGCTATACTTAATTAGAGTCATCAAACACTCGTGGGAGCCTCATAACACTTTCTAGATACCTGTAGGAGCACTATACATTGCAAAAAATTGTAGCAAGCTTTCAAGAGTCCATGTTTCCCTCTAGACATAATAAAAGTTGCCACAGACTCGTGGAAGCCCCACAACGCTTTATAAACATCCAATGAGGCCTTATACACCTAAAAAAAAAAATTCATTGGAGGCTCTCTAGAGTTCACAACACTCACTAAACCCAATTAGAGTCGTCGAAGACTCGTGGGAGCCTCATAACGCTTCCAGATACCCGTAGGAGCTCTATACGCTTCAAAATATCGTAGGAGGCTTTCTAGAGTCCACGACGCTCTGTAGACTCAGTTAGAGTCACCATGGACTAGTGGGAGCCACACAACGCTTCCAAGACACCCACTGAGGCCCTATACACGTAAAAAAATTCTTAGGAGGCTCCCTATAGTCCAAAACGCTCATTATACTCAATTAGAGTCGTCAAAGACTCGAGTAAGCCTCACAACGCTTTTTAGACACCCATAGGAGCTCTATAAGCTCCGAAATATCGTACGAGGCTTTCTAGAGTCCACAACGCTCTATAGACTCAGTTACAGTCACCATAGATTGGTGGGAGCCTGACAACGCCTCCTAGACATCCACTGAGGCTCTTTACACGTAAAAAAATTCTTAGGAGGCCCTCTAGAGTTCACAACGCCCGTTATAGACAATTAGAGTCATCAAAGACTCGAGTAAGCCTCACAACGCTTTCAAGACCCATAGGAGCTCTATATGCTCCAAAATATCGTAGGGGGCTTTCTAGAGTCCATGACGCTCTGTAGATTCAGTAAGAGTGACCATAGACTGGTGGGAGCCTCACAACACTTCCTAGACATCCATTGAGGCTCTATACACATAAAAAAAAAAATTCATAGGAGGCTCTCTAATGTTCACAACACTCGCTATCCTCAATTCAAGTCGCCAAACACTTGTGGGAGCCTCACAACGCTTTCTAGATACTCGTAAGAGTTCTATACGCTCCAAAGTATCATACGAGGGTTTCTGTAGTCCACGACGCTCCATAGACTCAGTTAGAGTCACCATAGACTGGTGGGTGCCTCACAACGTTGCCTAGACATCCACTGAGGTTCTATACATGAAAAAAAATTCATAGGAGGCTCTTTAGAGATCACAACACTTGCTATACTTAATTAGAGTCATCAAACACTCGTGGGAGCCTCATAACGCTTCCAGATACCCGTAGGAGCTCTATACGCTTCAAAATATCGTAGGAGGCTTTCTAGAGTTCACGACGCTATGTAGACTCAGTTAGAGTCACCATAGATTGGTCGGAGCCTCACAACGGTTTCTAGACATCCACTGAGGCTCTATACACGTAAAAAAATTCTTAGGAAGCTCTCTAGAGTTCACAACGCTCGTTATACCCAATTAGAGTCATCAAAGACTCGAGTAAGCCTCACAACGCTTTTTAGACCCATAGGAGCTCTATGCGTGCTGAAATATAGTACGGGGCTTTCCAGAGTCCATGACACTCTGTAGACTCAGTAAGAGTCACCATAGACTGGTGGGAGCATGACAACGCTTCCTTGACATCCATTGAGGCTCTTTACTAAAAAAAAAATTTATAGGAGGCTCTCTGGAGTTCGCAACGCTCACTATACTCAATTGGAGTCATCGAAGACCCGTGGGAGCCTCACAACGCTTCCTAGATAACCGTAAGGGCTCTATACGCTCCAAAATATCCTAGGAGGCTTTCTGGAGTCCATGACGCTCTGTAGACTCCGGTAGATTCACCATACACAGGTGGGGGCCCCACAACGCTTCCTAGACATCTATTGAGGCTCTATACACATTAAAAAGATAATTCATCGGAGGCTCTCCAGAGTTCACAACACTCGCTATGCTCAATTAAGGCTGTCAAACACTCGTGGGAGCCTCATAACGCTTTCTAGAGACCCGTAGGAGCTCTATACGCTCCAAAATATCGTAGGACACTTTCTAGAGTCCACGACGCTATGTAGACTCAGTTAGAGTCACCATAGACTGGTGGGAGCTCACAACGCTTCCTAGACATCCATTGAGGCTCTATACTCAAAAAAAAAAAAAAAAAAATTATAGGAGGCTCTCTAGAGTTCACAACGCTATCTATACTCAATTGGAGTCATCAAAGACTCGTGGGAGGCTCACAATGCTTTCTAGATACTAGTAAGAGCTCTATAAGCTCCAAAATATCGTTGGGGACTTTTTAGAGTCCATGACGCTTTGTTGACGCAGGTAGAGTTACCATAGACTGGTGGGAGCCTCACAACACTTCCTAGACATCCATTGAGGCTCTATACACATAAAAAAAAAAATTCATAGGAGGCTCTCTAATGTTCACAACACTCGCTACCCTCAATTCAAGTCGCCAAACACTCGTGGGAGCCTCATAACGCTTTCCAGATACTCGTAAGAGCTCTATAAGCTCCAAAATATCGTACGAGGGTTTATAGAGTCCACGACGCTCCATAGACTCTGTTAGAGTCATCGTAGACTGGTGGGTGCCTCATAACGCTGCCTAGACATCCACTGAGGTTCTATACACGTAAAAAAATTCATAGGAGGCTCTCTAGAGCTCACAACACTTGCTGTACTTAATTAGAGTCATCAAACACTCGTGGGAGCCTCATAACGCTTTCTAGATACCCGTAGGAGCACTATACATTGCAAAAAAATTGTAGCAAGCTTTCAAGAGTCCATGTTTCCCTCAAGACATAATAAAAGTTGCCATAAACCCGTGGAAGCCCCACAATGCCTTCTAAACATCCGATGAGGCCTTATACACCAAAAAAAAAAAAATTCATTGGAGGCTCTCTAGAGTTCACAACACTCACTAAACCCAATTAGAGTCGTCAAAGACTCATGGGAGCCTCATAACACTTCCAGATACCCGTAGGAGCTCTATATGCTTCAAAATATCGTTGGAGGCTTTCTAGAGTCCACGACGCTCTGTAGACTCAGTTAGAGTCACCATAGATTGGTGGGAGCCTCACAACGCTTCCTAGACATCCACTGAGGCTCTATACACGTAAAAAAATTCTTAGGAGGCTTTCTAGAGTTCACAACGCTCGTTATACTCAATTAGAGTCATCAAAGACTCGAGTATGCCTCACAATGCTTTCTAGACCCATAGGAGCTCTATACGCTCCGAAATATCGTAGGGGGCTTTCTAGAGTCCATGACGCTTTGTAGACTCAGTAAGAGTCACCATAGACTGGTGGGAGCATCACAACGCTTCCTAGACATCCATTGAGGCTCTATGCTCAAAACAAAATTCATAGGAGGCTCTCTAGAGTTTGCAACGCTCACTATACTCAATTAGAGTCATCGAAGACTCGTGGGAGCCTCACAACGCTTCCTAGATAGCCGTAAGGGCTCTATACGCTCCAAAATATCCTAGGAGGCTTTCTAGAGTCCATGACGCTCTGTAGACTTCAATAGATTCACCATCGACCAGTGGGAGCCCCACAACGCTTCCTAGACATCTATTGAGGCTCTATACACATTAAAAAAATAATTCATAGGAGGCTCTCTAGAGTTCACAACACTCGCTATGCTCAATTAAGGCAGTCAAACACTCGTGGGAGCCTCATAACGCTTTCTAGATACCCGTAGGAGCTCTATATGCTCCAAAATATCGTAGGAGACTTTCTAGAGTCCACGACGCTCTGTAGAGTCAGTTAGAGTCACCATAGACTGGTGGGAGCCTCACAACGCTTCCTAGACATCCGTTCAGGCTCTATACTCAAAAAAAAAAAAAAAAAAACAAAACAAAAAAATTATAGGAGGCTCCCTAGAGTTCACAACGCTATCTATACTCAATTAGAGCCATCAAAGACTCGTGGGAGGCTCACAACGCTTTCTAGATACCAGTAAGAGCTCTATAAGCTCCAAATATCGTAGGAGACTTTTTAGATTCCATGACGCTTTGTAGACGCAGGTAGAGTTACCATAGGCTGGTGGGAGCCTCACAACACTTCCTAGACATCCATTGAGGCTCTATACACATAAAAAAAAAAAAAAAAAAATTCATAGGAGGCTCTCTAATGTTCATAACACTCGCTATCCACAATTCAAGTCGCCAAACACTTGTGGGAGCCTCAAAACGCTTTCTAGATATTTGTAAGAGCTCTATACGCTGCAAAATATCGTACGAGGGTTTCTAGAGTCCACGACGCTCCATAGACTCAGTTAGGGTCACCATAAACTGGTGGGTGCCTCACAACACTGCCTAGACATCCACTGAGGTTCTATACACGTAAAAAAATTCATAGGAGGCTCTCTAGAGTTCACAACACTCGCTATACCTAATTAGCGTCATCAAACACTCATGGCAGCCTCATAACGCTTTCTAGATACCCGTAGGAGCACTATACATTGCAAAAAAATTGTAGCAAGCTTCCAAGAGTCGATGTTTCCCTCAAGACATAATAAAAGTTGCCATAAACTCTTGGAAGCCCCACAACGCCTTCTAAACATCCGATGAGGCCTTATACACCAAAAAAAAAAAATTCATTGGAGGCTCTCTAGAGTTCACAACACTCACTAAACCCAATTAGAGTCGTCAAAGACTCGTGGGAGCCTCATAACGCTTCTAGATACCCGTAGGAGCTCTATACGCTTCAAAATATCGAAGGAGGCTTTCTAGAGTCCACGACATGCTGTAGACTCAGTTAGAGTGACCATAGACTGGTGGGAGCCTCACAACGCTTCCAAGACACCCATTGAGGCTCTATACACGTAAAAAAATTCTTAGGAGGCTCCCTATAGTTCAAAACGCTCGTTATACTCAATTAGAGTCGTCAAAGACTCGAGTAAGCCTCACAATGCTTTGTAGACACCCATAAGAGCTCTATACGCTCCGAAATATCGTACGAGGCTTTCTAGAGTCCACCACGCTATGTAGACTCAGTTAGAGTCACCACAGATTGGTGGGAACCTCACAACGCTTCCTAGACATCCATTGAGGCTCTATAGACGTTAAAAAATTCTTAGGAGGCCCCCTAGATTTCACAACGCTCGTTATACCCAATTAGAGTCATCAAAGACTCGAGTAAGCCTCACAACGCTTTCTAGACCCATAGGAGCTCCATACGCTCCGAAATATCGTAGGGGGCTTTCTGGAGTCCATGACGCTCTGTAGACTCAGTAAGAGTCACCATAGACTGGTGAGAGCCTCATAACAGTTCCTAGACATCCATTGAGGCACTATACATATAAAAAAAAAATTCATAGGAGGCTCTCTAACGTTTACAACACTCGTTATCCTCAATTCAAGTCGCCAAACACTTGTGGGAGCCTCATAACGCTTTCTAGGTACTCGTAAGAGCTCTATACGCTCCATAGTATCGTACAAGGGGTTCTAGAGTCCACGACGCTCCATAGACTTTGTTAGAGTCACCATAGACTGGTGGGTGCCTCACAACGCTGCCTAGACATCCACTGAGGTTCTATACACATAAAAAAATTCATAGGAGGCTCTCTAGAGTTCACAACACTCACTATACTTAATTAGAGTCATCAGACACTCGTGGGAGCCTCATAACGCTTTCTAGATACCCGTAGGAGCACCATACATTGCAAAAAAATTGTAGCAAGCTTTCAAGAGTCCATGTTTCCCTCTAGACATAATAAAAGTTGCCATAGACTTGTGGAAGCCCCACAACGCTTTCCAAACATCCAATGAGGCCTTATACACCAAAAAAAAAAAAAAAATTCATTGGAGGCTCTCTAGAGTTCACAACACTCAACCCAATTAGAGTCGTCAATGACTCGTGGGAGCCTCATAACGCTTCCAGATACCCGTACGAGCTCTATACGCTTCAAAATATCGTAGGAGGCTTTCTAGAGTCCACGACGCTATGTGGACTCAGTGAAAGTCACCATAGATTGGTGGGAGCCTCAGAACGCTTCCTAGACATCCACTGAGGCTCTATACACGTAAAAAAATTCTTAGGAGGCTCTCTAGAGTTCACAACGCTCGTTATACCCAATTAGAGTTATCAAAGACTCGTGTAAGCCTCACAACACTTTCTAGACCCATAGGAGCTCTATACGCTCTGAAATATCGTACGGGGATGGAGACGAAGAGAATGTTTCTAGTGAGAGAAGCTCTAGTTTTTTGTTCATCTCCATCATGCTGATTTCTCGTGTTGATCGATTGTTTGATCTTTTCTTCTACTCTTTGATCCGATTCATGTTGTTTAATCATTATGGGATTTAAAAGTTCAGCGAAGAAAAGGAAAAAGAAGATCTCTCCTAACCGTGGCTGTCCATCGCATGAGCTCTTCCCAGATTTCAAGGTCAGCCCTTCTCCTTGTGTTGGGGGTGGGGATGGTTCTTTTGATGATTTTGGAATCTCTGATGAAGAGTTTTCCGAATCTATTTTGGAGTCGCATAGAGATGCTGCTGCCTTTACGGGTATTGCATGTTCTAGTGATGTTAGTGTTGGCAATGGAGTGTCAATAGGAGCTATCCAATACCGTGCAAATCTGGTGGATGGTTCTCAAAAAGACGAGTCTAGTTGTCCTTCATCATCTCATGGTTCATTTGATTCTTCCATGGATACTGGTTTGTTTCAAAACCAAAGCTTGCTGGTAAGTGAAGTCCACGCCCCTACTAATGCAAGTAAGTCTTCATTTGCTGACCCTACTTTTAATAAAGTTGTTGGACCAGCATTGGTCAACTCAAAAGCTTTTGTTAAAGCTGGAGGAACTGATTTTCCTTTGGATAAAAGCCTCACTCCTTGTCAGTTTCCAGCTGGCCACATGGGGTCTAGCATTGCTTTCCATGATGACTTGAATAAGTCAAAAGTTATTTCTGAGTGTATGACATCTCTTGGACGTGCTGCTGTTGATAATTATGACAAAGGAGGTTCTCTCTCCTCTAGACCAACCACGGGTAAGGCTAACTTAGCTTGGGCAGCCTCTATCCCGAATAAAGGTTCAGTGGGCTGTGATCATAAGTCCTCATCTTAGAGCTCTCTCTTCAAACCAGTTATAAAAAACAAAGATAGGCTCACGTTTTTTGAACCATCTCACAACAATGGTAGAATTCTTGTTTCTCCTCCGGAAGAAGTTGTTAAAAAAGGAAATGCTCTTTGGAATGATTGCATCATTGGTCATTTCCTTGATAAAAAACTGCCATTCTCCATGGCTAAGGGTTGGGCTATGAAACTTTGGGGTAAAGATGGTTTAGTGGATGTTTTGTCTACTAATGGTGGCTTCTTTTTATTCAGATTTAACAATGAAGCTAGTTGTCTTAAAATTCTAGATTCTGGAACTTGGTACTTCGCAGGGAAGCTTATTGTTCTCCAAAAATGGCATGAGGGCTTGCATCTCTCAAAGATTAAACTCTCTAGAGTTCCTGTTTGGGTGAACCTCTATAATGTTCCACTAAATTTATGGACCATTGAGGGCCTTAGTTATGTGGCAAGTGCTATTGGTGTTCCATTATACTTGGATGATGCTACTGAATCAAGAAGCAAAATAAATTATGCTCGTGTATGTGTGGAGATCTCAGCAGATTTCGATATTCCCAAGAATTATGATTTGAATTTAGGGAAAGGTAGGATTATCTCTATTGATGTTGAGGTGCCTTGGAAGCCTCCTTCTTGTAGCATATGCAATGAGTTTGGGCATTCTATTAACAGCTGCCATAGAGTTATCAAAAGAATGTGGGTTCCTAAGACATCCATGAATGAACGAGTTGATTCTTCAGTGATTACTCCTTCCACTCCTCTGGATAAGGTTCAAAATGATTGCTCTTTAGAGACTAATGGGTTTAAAGAGGATAATTCAGATTGGGTAACTGTTGCCAAGAAAGGTAGAGGCAAATCTGGTGTTTCTTCTAGCTCCCAAAAGAATGTTCCTAATGCTATTCACTCAGTTCCTAGTTCCCCAATGATGGATGAGCTTTTGTGTGTTCTGAATGGAAAGGTTTCTCATGGGCTTCCTAATTCAAGCCCAAACATGGGTATTGCTTCTCTTTGTTCCCCTTCTAAAGATGAACTTGGATTCTCTAAGGATATGGGGAGTTTAATTACTTCGGATAGTTACTACCACGATGTAGATGCAACCATTGCTCGCCAAGCTCGTTTTGCAAAGCTCAAGGAAAGACTTGACCAAGCAAAAGAGAAGATTGACATGCCTCTAAAATCATGTCTTAACAAGAGTACTACTATCCCTAATTCGATTCATCAAAGAGTTTCCCCGAATTCCAAAGGGCACAATGTTTCATTTGCAGGGATCGATGTGACTTAGCCTTTTGAGAGGGTGTTTTCTTTTGTTTGCCATGTTGGCTGGCCTATGATAGTTTTCTTTTTGGTTGGTTTCTCCCTCGTGATGTGAGGGTTTGTTTTATCTTTCGTAGCTCCTTTAGGGAGTTCGTTGCCTTTTGAGGGCTTGTCTTGCTCTTCATGTATATCTTGGTTTTTTGGAATACACTCACTCACTTATCCAAAAAAAAAAAAAAAAAAATATCGTACGGGGCTTTCTAGAGTCCATGACGCTATGTAGACTCTGTAAGAGTCACCATAGACTGGTGGGAGCATCACAACGCTTCTTAGACATCCATTGAGGCTCTATACTCAAAAAAAAATTCATAGGAGGCTCTCTAGAGTTCGCAACGCTCACTATACTCAATTGGAGTCAATGAAGACTCGTAGGAGGCTCACAATGCTTCTTAGATAACCGTAAGGGCTCTATACGCTCCAAAATATCCTAGGAGGCTTTCTAGAGTCCATGACGCTCTGTAGACTTCGGTAGATTCACCAGAGACTGGTGGGAGCCCCACAACGCTTCCTAGACATCTATTGGGGCTCTATACACATTAAAAAAATAATTCATAGGAGGCTCTCTAGAGTTCACAACACTCGCTATGCCCAATTAAGGCAGTCAAACACTCGTGGGAGCCTCATAATGCTTTCTAGATACCCATAGGAGCTCTATACGCTCCAAAATATCGTAGGAGGCTTTCTAGAGTCCACGACGCTCTGTAGACTCAGTTAGAGTCACCATAGACTGGTGGGAGCCTCACAATGCTTCCTAGACATCCATTCAGGCTCTATACTCAAAAAAAAAAAAAAAAAAAAATTATAGGAGGCTCTCTAGAGTTCACAACGCTATCTATACTCAATTAGAATCATCAAAGACTCGTGGGAGGCTCACAGCGCTTTCTTTTTTTTTCTTTTTTTTTTTTGGTAAGTAAGATGTATAACGAAAAGAAGAAAGAATACAAGCTTAAAGCCCAGAGCCATAAGGCCAAACAAAAGCTCAAACACACTCCTTTAAGCTAGCCAATTTGAAAAGCTTAAAAAATTGTGTAGGAGAGCAAAAAATTACACTTTGAGAATAGCATAAGAGATGCCCCAATTGGAACAGTACATTCTATGCCTATCATTGTCCTTAATACCTATAAAGCTAGTTGCCCTATATATAACATCATCAACAATTTTCTTAATCACTTGGGGCAGGAGTGCAATAATGATTAGCATAAAGTCTTGCGTTTCTTTCTCGCCACACATTATAGATGGTAGAGGCCCAAGCAAGCTTTTTAATAGTGGTACAAAAAGATTTCCCTTTAAGGGAATGCACAGCCCATAAATACTCATTCATCCAAGTCCTTGGCATGCGAAAAATACTACACAGAGAAAGAATATTACTCCATATAGAAGAAGAGGTCTGGCAAGAGAAGAATAAGTGGTCATGACTCTCAAGGGCATTCCCACACAGCACACACGTTGTGTTTGCAGTGATGCCCCATGCATTCAATTTGTCCAGCGTGGTGAGCTTACCCTGGATAGTAAGCCAAGCAATGAAGGCCTGTTTATGGATGGCCTTGGAAAACCATAACATTTTGTACCATTCCTGGATTGCATTTCTATGGCGAATAGCATTCCAAGCTGATGCAATAGAGAAAATACCTGAATCAGCTGGGGACCATAAAATAGAGTCTTCCCTATCTTGCTTAGGACACATGTTATGAGGGATTGCAGACTGCAATTCCATAAGCTCAACCGTAACAGAGAGAGGCCACTGCCAAGTGTTAGAGTGAATAATAGAGCTAACCAATGCATTAGAAGGAATGGCAGCATCATAAACAACACGGGATCCAAACCTTTGATAAATAGGTCCAAAAGGGTGCCAGTTGTCATGCCATAGGAATGTAGACTCACAACGCTTTCTAGATACCCGTAAGAGCTCTATAAGCTCCAAAATATCGTAGGAGACTTTTTAGAGTCCATGACGCTTTGTAGACGCAGGTAGAGTTACCATAGACTGGTGGGAGCCTCACAACACTTCCTAGACATCCATTGAGGCTCTATACACATAAACAAAAAAAAAAAAAAAATTCATAGGAGGCTCTCTAATGTTCACAACACTCGCTATCCTCAATTCAAGTCGCCAAACACTTGTGGGAGCCTCATTAATGCTTTCTAAATACTCGTAAGAGCTCTATACACTCCAAAAAATCGTACGAGGGTTTCTAGAGTCCATGACGCTCCATAGACTTAGTTAGAGTCACCATAGACTGGTGGGTGCCTCACAACGCTGCCTAGACATCCACTGAGGTTCTATACACGTAAAAAAATTCATAGGAGGCTCTCTAGAGTTCATAACACTCGCTATACTTAATTAGAGTCATCAAACACTCGTGAGAGCCTCATAACGCTTTCTAGATACCCGTAGGAGCACCATACATTGCAAAAAAATTGTAGCAAGCTTTCAAGAGTCCATGTTTCCCCCTAGACATAATAAAAGTTGCCATAGACTTGTGGAAGCCCCACAACACTTTCTAAACATCCAATGAGGCCTTATACACCAAAAAAAAAAAATTTTCATTGGAGGCTCTCTAGAGTTCACAACACTCACTAAACCCAATTAGAGTCGTCAAAGACTCGTGGGAGCCTCATAACGCTTCCAGATACCCGTAGGAGCTCTATACGCTTTAAAATATCGAAGGAGGCTTTCTAGAGTCCACGACGCTCTGTAGACTCAGTTAGAGTCACCATAGACTGGTGGGAGCCTCACAACGCTTCCAAGACGCCCACTGAGGCTCTATACACGTAAGAAAATTCTTAAGAGGCTCCCGATACTTCAAAACACTCGTTATACTCAATTAGAGTCGTCAAAACTCGAGTAAGCCTCACAACGCTTTCTAGACACCCATAGGAGCTCTATACGCTCCAAAACATCATACGAGGCTTTCTAGAGTCCACAACACTCTATAGACTCAATTAGAGTCACCATATATTGGTGGGAGCCTCACAACGCTTCCTAGACATCCATTGAGGCCCTATACACGTAAAAAAATTCTTAGGAGGCTCTCTAGAGTTCACAACGCTCCTTATACTCAATTAGAGTCATCAAAGACTCGAGTATGCCCCACAACGCTTTCTAGACCCATAGGAGCTCTATACGCTCCGAAATATCGTAGGGGGCTTTCTAGAGTCCATGATGCCCTGTAAACTCAATAAGAGTCACCATAGACTGGTGGGAGCATCACAACGCTTCCTAGACATCCATTGAGGCTCAATACTAAAAAAAAAATTCATAGGAGGCTCTCTAAAGTTCGCAACGCTCACTGTACTCAATTAGAGTCATCGAAGACTCGTAGGAGCCTCACAACGCTTTCTAGATAACCGTAAGAGCTCTATACGCTCCAAAATATCGAAGGAGACTTTCTAGAGTCCATGAGGCTCTGTAGACTCTGGTAGATTTACCATAGACTGGTGGGAGCCCCACAACACTTCCTAGACATCCATTGAGGCTCTATACACATTAAAAAATAAAATTCATAGGAGGCTCTCCAGAGTTCACAACACTCGCTATCCTCAATTCAAGTTGCCAAACACTCGTGGGAGCCTCATAACGCTTTCTAGATACTCATAAGATCTCTATACGCTCCAAAATATCGTACGAGGGTTTCTAGAGTCCACGACGCTCCATAGACTCAATTAGAGTTACCATAGGAACCATTGGGCAATTATGTTTCTAGAGAGAGAAGCTCTCGATCCTGACTGATTATCCTTTGCCGTGTTCCTTCTCACCAGATTCAGCCATTATCTTCTTCCCGCGATTTCTTCCTTTATTTTCTTCTTAATGGCGTCAACAACCTTTTCAACCCCTTCTTTATTTTCGGATCAAGCTTTGACTGTTGGTTCACGTGCTGAAAGTGGATCCACTTTTTCTCCAGATCCACTTTTTCCTTCTAGAAATGATACGATAGCTACTTTACCATCTACCACTTTTTTGTCTTCACATCTACCTCCTTCCACTGTCGGAAAAGCTAATCTTGCTCCTCAAAAGTCTTATGCTGACCCACCTCTCAGATCCATACTTAAGAATGGTAGTTCGTCCACTCCTGCGACCATTCCTGGCTCCTCGAAGCATATTGAGTCGAGTTCGCTCATTGGTGGTGTCGGTGGATGTAGATCCACTGGAAATTCTTCTATTTTGGGTACGGCTTCTGCCTTAGTGAATGTGGTTCCTTCTTCCGTGCCGCTACCTGGTTCTTCGGATTCTTGCCATGAAGGCTCCGTGAAGGTAGTGGCCTCGGTTTCATCATCGAGTGCAAGGGTTGGGTTTTCTCCACCATTTGGCGGCCTGATCAGTTCGAGTATCACCTATCCATCTGGTGCTACATCTGAAGACATAGCGGCTACGGCTAGACGTCATCAAGAATACTTCCCCGATCTCCATGGAAGCTTTGGTATGGGATCTTTTGTTAACTCCCCTGTGTTACCTGCTAAGGATACTATGGCGTCGCCCAATAAAGGTACCCCTGTTATTCCTCATGATTTAGTGAACAAAGCTGTGATTCCTCCTCTCAAGGTTCTACCAGCTGTGGTTAAGGATTGGAAAACCCTTTTCTCCACGCCTAAGAGGGAGCAATTGGTTCTGAAGTTTTTTCCTCCTTCTATTGTGAATGGCAAAATAGTGGTTAAACCCCCTCCCGCCGTTGCCCTTGCGGGTTCTGAACGATGGAAAAACTGCTTGGTTGGGCAGTTCTTTGATCGTAAGCCTTCTTTCTCTTTCCTTAAAATTTCTGTGGAGCGAATGTGGGGAAAAAGAGAGATTCCAGACATCATCACGACAGATAGTGGCTTATATTTCTTTAAATTCACCAATTCCTCAGCTATGGAATGGGTCTTGGAATCAGGTCCTTGGCAAGTTGGTGGTAAACCTCTTATCTTGAGAAAATGGCAACCACGGTTGGAGATGATAAAGCCTCAGCTAAAGAAAATACCTATCTGGGTTAAGCTATTCAATGTCCCTTCAGAATATTGGACAAATGATGGCATGAATTATGCTGCGAGTGCTATAGGTAATCCCCTTTATCTTGATTTCCCTATTGAATCATGCTCTCGGCTATCTTATGCAAGAGCTTGTGTGGAGGTTGATGTCAACTCGGTGTTCCCTTCTTCTTTCTTTTTGGATATGGGGGAGGAATGTGAGAATGAAGTTTTTGTTGAATATCCTTGGAAACCTCAAGTGTGTAAAACTTGCCAATCATTTGGTCATCAGACTAGCCATTGCCCTTCAGCTGTCAAGCAAGTCTGGGTTCAGAAGCAGAATAAGGAATCTCCTAGTCAGCCTTTGATTGATTCCACGGACACAGTGGTGAACGAAATTGTTGTTGAAATTCAATCTGACAAAGTGACCAGCTCTAAGGGTTCTCCATCTATGATGTCTGACTCTACTGTTCAAGCAGATAACCAGTTTCAGGTTCTTAGTACAGCTCAAGAAGATCTCGCGTCCCCTGATGTGCCTTGTCAGTCCTCTTTAGCTACAGTGGTCAGTATCCCTTCTGAAGGCCTATCTTCCTCGGCTAGTCCTGCTGGGGAATGTCATGTAGAGTCTCCTACTGCTCTTCCCCTCGACACAGCTAATACTGATTCTGAGAATTCTCTTTTGAATGTTTTTAAACATCGGTCAGTCAAAGTGGATGAAATAGAAAAGAAAGCTAGCAATAAGGGTAGCAACAAGAAGAAGAATAAAAATAAGAATAAGTCTGCTGGGCCTAATTTGTCTGCTTCACCATCTAAAGGTAAGGTTGTTGTCAACATCTCAGCCATTAAATGATTAAGTTAGCTTGCTGGAACATTAGAGGGATGAATGACCCTCTCAAGATGAAAGAAATTCGATCGTTTATTCGCTCCAACAATATCTGCCTCTTTGGTATTGTAGAGACTAGAGTGAGAAGTGTTAATAAGCATAAAGTCTCTGCTGCTATTGCTCCCTCCTGGAAGTTTTTCGATAACTACCATGCATCCACTATGGGCCGTATATGGGTCTGTTGGGATCCCAACATCCTTGATGTACAGATTGTGAGTTCTTCTGACCAAGTTATCCACTGTCTCATTAAATCTATCCAAGGTGATATGATGTTTTTCTGTTCTATTGTATATGCCTCCAATTCTCACAATGACAGGAAACTTCTTTGGAGCAATTTTTTGGACAAAGTGCCTTCTTTCGCTTCTTCCCCATGGATCTTGATGGGTGACTTTAATACTGTCCGTTTCCACACTGAGAAATTTGGAGGTGCTAGAGGCCATAATCAATCTGTCTCCGATTTTCATAATTGCTTATTAGATGCTGACTTAGTTGATATGCCTTTTATTGGCCCGCTGTTTACTTGGTCCAACAGAAGAGAGGGTGACTATCTCATTGCTAGAAAGCTTGATAGAGTGCTTATCAATGATGCAGGGCTGGATTCTTTCCCCAAGGTATCTGCGGAATTTTTGCCTCCCAATATTTCTGATCACTGCCCTATGTTAGTCACGGTTGATTCTTTGAAAAGCAAACTGAGGAAGCCGTTCAAGTTCTTTCATTTTTGGGTTGATCATCCGGATTTTCTTCCCATGGTTCATAAGTGCTGGGAGATTCAAGTCTCAGGTACTCCTATGTTTATTCTCTACATGAAACTCAAAGCATTGAAAAAAGAGCTTAAAGTCTTTAATAAGTGTAATTTCAGTGCTATTAGTGATAGAGTCCTGAAAGCTAAAGAGGAATTACATCAGGCTCAAATGAACACTCTTCACAATCCTCATGTTGGTATGCACAGTACTGCTGAAAAAGAATGCTACGATAAATATGTTGTCCTTGCTAATGCTGAAGAGAGTTTCTTCAAGCAAAAAGCCCGTGTTCAATGGCTTAAGCTTGGAGATCAAAACACTGCTTTTTTCCATAGGGCAGTGAAAGTCAGAAATTCCAGCAACTCTATTACCAGATTATATGATAATTCTAGTAATCTTCTCTCTACCCATGAAGATATTAGTAAAGAGGCTGTTAACTATTTTTCCAGATTATATGGTTCTTCTAATCCTTCTTGTGTGGACAGATCTGATATTCTTGAAGGTATCTTGGACTGGAAATGGAATGATGATCAGCTGAGCACTCTTAATAAGCCTATCTCTGATATAGAGATCAAAGAGACAATGTTCTCTCTCAACAATAACAAAGCCCCTGGCCCGGATGGTTTTACTCCCCTTTTCTTCAAATCTGCTTGGAGTATCGTGGGTGGGGATGTCACTAATGCTATTAACTCCTTCTTTCATTCTAGTAAGTTACTGGGTGAGGTTAATACAACTTATATTGCTCTTGTTCCCAAAATTCAGAATGCTTCTAGGATGCAAGATTTTCGGCCTATTTCATGTTGTAATACTATATACAAGTGTATATCCAAAATTGTTGCCAACAGGTTGAAACCGTGCCTCTCAGAGACAATTGGTCAGAATCAATCTGCGTTTATCCCTGGTAGGAGCATATCTGACAATATTCTTCTTGCGCAAGAGGTGCTTAAGGGCTATCATAGAAATTCGGGTACCCCTAGGTGTGCTATCAAAGTCGACCTTATGAAAGCATATGACTCTGTGGATCTTGGTTTTATTGTCGAGCTCCTTGGTGTCCTCAACATGCCTCTCAACCTTATTCAATGGATTAAGGCCTGCATTACCACTCCGAAGTTCTCAGTTTCAATTAATGGGTCTCTTGAAGGTTACTTTGAAGGTAATAGAGGGCTGAGACAAGGTGACCCTCTATCACCTTATTCATTTGTTCTAGCTATGGAAGTTCTTTCGCGTATTCTTGCCAATACTGCTTCCTCCCCAGGGTTTGTGTATCATTTTAGGTGTGCTAAAATTTCTCTTACTCACCTATGCTTCGCGGATGATTTACTTATCTTCACTAATGGTGCTATTCATGCTGCTGAGCAAGTTGGTGAGGCTTTTTCTCTCTTTGAAAGTCTCTCGGGGTTAAAAGCTAACCATAACAAGAGTCTTGTGTTCTTTGCGGGTGTTTCTAGTGATGTTAAAGCTGCTATGTTAAACAAGCTGAATTTTTGTGAAGGCTCTCTTCCTGTCAAGTATTTAGGAGTTCCTTTGATTACTTCTAAGCTTACTATTAATGATTGTATTCCGCTTGTCGAGAGAATTACCAGTCGAGTTAAGAGTTGGAGTGCTAAAAATTTGTCTTATGCTGGGAGACTCCAACTCATTAGCTCTGTCTTGTTTGGCATACAATACTATTGGAGCAGCATTTTCATTCTTCCGAAGAAAATTTATCACAAGATTGAGAAAATTTTTAGGAGCTATTTGCGGTCAGGGAATGAGTTAAAGCATACAGGTGCTAGAGTTTCTTGGTTTGCCATATGTACTCCTAAGAGTGAAGGAGGCCTGGGCTTGCGTAGAATGGAAGATTTGAACGTGGCAGCAGCTATGAAACTCATATGGGCCCTTTTTGTTAGATCTGGTTCTTTGTGGGTGGCATGGGTTCAAGCTTATTTATTGCGAGGGAGAAGTTTCTGGGCAGTTTCAGCTCCTTCGGATTGCACTTGGGTTTGGAGGAAGCTTCTTAAAATTAGAGGTATCTTTCGTCCTCTTATGTTACATAAGATTGGTAATGGAGCTAATACTTTTTTATGGCATGATAATTGGCATCCGCTGGGTCCTCTTCTGCCTCATTATTCCAGCCGGCTTCTTTATGATTCTGCCCTCCCTTCTAATTCTAAAGTGAGTGTGATTATTGATGGCTTATCTTGGAGTTGGCTTGCCACGATTACCATTGATCTCATGGAAATTCAAGCAGCTATCCCATTCTCTTTGATTCCTGTTCCTAGTAGGAGTGATTCAGTTGTTTGGCTCCCTTCTAGGTCTGGCGTTTTCTCGATCTCTTCAGCTTGGCATTCTATTCGTGGCAGGGGTGTGGAGCGTGACTGGCACAATCTTTTATAGTTTGCTAAAGCTATACACAAGCATGCTTTTATTGCATGGCTTGTAGTGCTCAACAGACTTAGTACTCTTAACAAATTGGTTTTATGGGGCTTAAATGTGAATCCTAGTTGTTTTTTTTGCCATAGACAGCCGGAGAACAGAGACCATATTTTCTTTTCATGCCATTTCTCCTCTTCAATTTGGGGCAAAGTGCTCTCTTTATGTGGCATCTATCGCACCCCACGGTTTTGGCAAAATGAATTCATATGGGCCACTAGTAGTTTAAAAGGAAATTCCTTTTGCACCACCATAAAAAAAATAGCATGGGCTTCCACTATCTATAATATTTGGCAAGAGAGAAATAGAAGGTTGCATGATAACAGTTTTATGGGTGCTGATCAAGTGGTCATTAACATCATCAATGATGTTCGGCACAAAGCTTCCACTTTCAAAGGAATTCAGGACAACTTTAGGCATAGGGATTTTTGTATGAATTGGGGTATCTCTTTAAATTGCCTCAATATGTGAGGTGGCTGTTTGTTCTCCTTTTATTTATTTACCTTCCTCGGGTTGTGAGGTTTGCTTGGCTCCTTTACACATTCTAGTAATCTTCCATTTCCATGGAAGTTTATTTCAATGTGTTTAGGTTTTTATTTTTCTTGGCCTTGGTTGCTTTGCTCCAGGCTTGTACTGCCCTCTACTGTACATCTTTTTTCTTTTATACTATTTCTCACTTACCCAAAAAAAAAAAAAAAAAAAAAAAAGAGTTACCATAGGCTGGTGGGTGCCTGCCAACGCTGCCTAGACATCCATTGAGGTTCTATACACGTAAAAAAATTCATAGGAGGCTCCCTAGAGCTCACAACACTCGCTATACTCAATTAGAGTCATCAAACACTAGTGGGAGCCTCATAACGCTTTCTAGATACCCATAGGGGCACTATACATTGCAAAAAAATTGTAGCAAGCTTTCAAGAGTCCAAGTTTCCCACTAGACATAATAAAAGTTGCCATAGACTCGTGGAAGCCCCACAACGCTTTCTAAACATCCAATGAGGCCTTATACACCTAAAAAAAAATTCATAGGAGGCTCTCTAACGTTCACAACACTCGTTATCCTCAATTCAAGACGCCAAACACTTGTGGGAGCCTCATAACGCTTTCTAGGTACTCATAAGAGCTCTATACGCTCCAAAGTATCGTACGAGGGTTTCTAGAGTCCACGACGCTCCATAGACTCAGTTAGAGTCACCATAGACTAGTGGGTGCCTCACAACGCTGCCTAGACATCCACTGAGGTTCTATACACGTAAAAAAATTCATAGGAGGCTTTCTAGAGTTCACAACACTCGCTATACTTAATCAGAGTCATCGAACACTCGTGGGAGCCTCATAACGCATTCTAGATACCCATAGGAGCACTATACATTGCAAAAAAATTGTAGCAAGCTTTCAAGAGTCCATGTTTTCATGAACATGTCTAGAGAGAGAAGCTCTGGATTCCTGTGCTTTCCACGATGCTTTTGGTTTTGGTGATCCGACCAGTGCCTTTCATCTTTCTTTTCTGCTGTCTTTATTATTATGGATTCTTCTAGTAAGATTATTGATGAGGTTTGTACTACGGTTCCTGTTGGAGGAGTTATTTCTATAGTGGGTAAGGGTTTAGATCCTTAAAATGTCATTGTGGGTAAGGGTGCCTCTCGAACCATTCAGGCAGATTCTAGGCCTGATTCTCTTCGATCTGAAGGTGATAGCTCATTCTCACTGTCATGTGGTCCTTCTTTCTCTTCGGCTGCCCTTCCTGGTGGTGTTTCACCGCTGTTCATCTCCGGTGGTTGCTCTACCAGCGGATCTGCACCGTTGCCTTCCTCGTTGGCTGGTGCTAGGGTGAGTAATATAGGCTCTTCGGGTGGATCCAGAGATCTGGGTATTCATTACCCGTCGGGCTATACGTCGAAGGATCTTGCTGATGCAGCACTTCGCCAACAACAGGTCATTTCCTCAGATCTGTCAACCAGATCCGATACGATGCTTGCTGCGGGTTCTTCTAGACTGCCGTTGGTTGACGATGGGAAGTTGAGTGCGTCGTTTCTGGGTTGTACGGGAATGGGTGATCAGCGCAAATCAGATGAGTCGTCAAGACAAAATCTGATTCCGGAAACCAAGGATTGGAGAGCCCTCTTTTCTCATTCGAGTGGAGAAACTCCAGATCTGGAGTTCTTTGAGCCAACACGGGTTAATGGTAAGATCATTGTGAAGCCGCCACCAGATGTTCCTAAGCGTGGATCTGAGATCTGGAAGGATTGTCTGGTTGGACAATTTATTGACAAACGCCCCTCTTTCTCCTTCCTTCGCTCCACCATTGATAGACTGTGGGGAAGAAAAGAGATGCCTGAGATCATCACCACTGATGGTGGCATGTACATGTTTCGGTTCTCTAATTCGAGTGCTCTGGAATGGGTTTTGGATAATGGGCCATGGCATATTGGGGGTAAACCCCTAATTCTTAGAAAGTGGAAACCCAAGATGGATCTCTCAAAACCGCTGCTCAACAAGCTTCCCATATGGGTCAAGTTTTACAAAGTTCCTCCTGAATACTGGTTGAGGGAGGGGTTGAGCTATGTTGCAAGTGCTATAGGTACACCCCTATATCGTGATGGTCCTACTGTTGCCAGATCTCGACTATCCTTTGCTCGAGTTTGTGTAGAGATTGATGCTAATTCTGACTTTCCTACAACATTTGATCTTGAGTTGGAAGACGGGAGCTCCTGTGAAATAATTGCTGAATATCCATGGAAACCTCTTGTATGCAAGACTTGCAAATGTTTTGGTCATTCAACTATTCATTGTCCACTCTCAGTCAAGAAAGTATGGGTTCCCAAGAAGGTTGAAGTCTCCAATCCTATTACTAATACTTCGATTCCTGTTACTGATAACTTGGGAGAGGATTCTATTGTGGATCGAATTATGGTGGCAGAGGATTCTCTTCAAAATTTTAAGGTTGTTACTGATGATCTTGTTCAACCTGCTAGTTTGAATAATGTGATACATGATTCTCTTCTGAGTACAGAACAGAATGCTTTTCATATATTGAGTGATGGTGTTGAACATGTGGATAGTTTGGGTGAAGATGGCATAGGAGATGGGGATTCTACTCCTGCCTCTGTGGAAATCCCTGAAACCGACAGTTCTCCAGAGTATAATTTCAAGATTAGTAATCTTAAAGTTGATGAACTAGTCAAGACTCCAAAGGGTCACAAGAAGAAGAACGTGAATAACAAGAAATCTAATGGTACTAAGGGTAGTCAAAATCCCAGCTCTTCAGGTAATACCAATAAAGGTAAAGATGTTCCCATCAATCGTCATGCTTAATGTTTAATACGGCATGTTGGAATATTAGGGGTTTAAACGATCCCTTAAAACAAAAGGAACTTAGATCTTTTATCAAATCTAATAATGTGAAGCTGTTTGGTATCATTGAGACCAAAGTTAGATTTTCTAATTTCTCTAGAATTTCAAATAATGTTGCTCCTGCCTGGGATTTCATTCAAAATTATCACGCTTCGACTTTGGGCCGTATATGGGTGTGCTGGGATCCCAGTGTGCTCAAGGTTCAAGTCTTTAGCTCTTCTGATCAGGCTATCCACTGCAATGTCACTATTTTGGAGGATGATTGTCAATTTAAATGTTCCTTCATTTATGCAGCTAATTCTCTTAATGACAGACGCTTGCTTTGGAATCATTTATGGTCTGTAGCTAATTGTCTTAGCTCCTGTCCCTGGATGATTCTTGGTGACTTTAATACTATCAGATTTTGCAGTGAAAGACATGGTAGTTCTGCTAGAACTTCTCCTGATATGACTGAATTTCATCAGTGTCTTTTGGAAGCAGACTTGGTGGATTTGCCTTTTCTTGGCCCTCTTTTTACTTGGTCTAACAAGAGAGTTGGTAATGCTTTCATAGCTCGTAAGTTGGATCGGGTTCTTGTTAATGAGACTTGGTTTGATTATTTTCCTGATAATATGGCTGTTTTGAGTGCTCTTGGTATTTCTGATCATTGCCCCGTCACTGTGGAATTAGGTGCTCCTAAGAGTAAGATTAAAAAGCCTTTTAAATTCTTTAATTATTGGGTTCATCATGCTGAGTTCCTTCCTACAGTTCAGGCCAGTTGGGGCTTGTCAGTTACTGGAACTCCCATGTTTGTCTTAGTGTCGAAATTAAAAGCCCTTAAGAAGGAGTTGAGGAAGTTCAATACCAAGCATTTTGGTGCTATCAGTGAAAGGGTTCTTCAAGCTAAGAGTGATCTTCACACTGCCCAATTCAACATGCTTCACTGCCCTCACAATGCTGAATTCATTCACATCGAGAGGACTTGTTTTCAGAATTATGCTTTGTTAGCCAGAACTGAAGAGAGTCATCTCAAGCAGAAATCTCGCATTCAGTGGCTAAAGTTAGGGGATCAGAATTCTTCTTATTTCCATAAGACTGTTAAAATCCGGAACTCTCTTAATTCTTTAACCAAATTGCAAGATGGGTCAGGTAACATTCTTAATGGCCATGCTGAGATAAAAGATGAAGCAGTTAGGTACTTCACCAACCTTTTAGGTTCTCCTGCCAATTCTTCAGCGGATAGATTGTCTATTTTGAGAGACTTAGATATGCAGTGGTCTGATGAGCAACTCTCTTATCTTAATACTCCTGTTACTTGTGAGGAAATCAAAGAAACTCTGTTTTCTCTTAACAGGGACAAAGCCCCTGGCCCTGATGGATTTACACCTCTCTTCTTTGTTAAAGCTTGGAGCATTGTTCAACATGATGTGATTGCTGCTGTGCGATCCTTTTTTACTCATAGTAAACTTTTGGGAGAAGTGAATGTAACCATTATTGCTCTCATTCCTAAAGTGCCTAACCCTTCTTCGATGATTGATTTAAGGCCTATTTCTTGTTGCAACACTATTTACAAGTGTATTTCAAAAATCATTGCTAACAGAATTAAAATGTGTTTGCCTGACTTCATTAGTGCAAATCAATCTGCGTTCATCACTGGTCGAAGTATCTTGGATAACATTCTCCTTTCTCAAGAGATTCTTAAGAATTACCATAGGAATTCGGGTTCTCCAAGATGTGCTATCAAAGTTGATCTCATGAAGGCCTATGACTCTGTGAGTATTGAGTTTATTATGGATGTTCTGATTTCTCTTAATACTCCTCCCCAAATGGTTAGTTGGATTAAAGGATGTATTGGGTCAGCTAAATTCTCTGTTTCTATCAATGGAGGATTAGAAGGTTATTTTGTTGGGAAAAGAGGTCTTCGGCAGGGGGATCCTATGTCTCCTTATTCATTTGTGATTGCTATGGAAATCCTTTCTAGGTTGTTTGCTCAAGCTGCTAGTGACTCTAACTACAAGTTTCATGCCCGATGCAAGAAAATGCAGCTCACTCATTTATGCTTTGCGGATGATCTTCTTATTTTTGCCAATGGTAGTTGTGATTCCACTAACTGTATCAAAGATGTGCTTGCCTGTTTTGAGCACATTTCAGGTCTCAAAGCTAATGTGGATAAAAGCACTGTTTTCTTTGCTGGTGTTGATCAATCTACTAAGGATGATATTTTGAATATTCTGGGTTTTAAAGAAGGGGCTCTCCCTGTAAAGTATCTCGATGTTCCCTTGATCAGTACAAAGCTCAGGATGGTTGATTGCATTCCTCTTATTGACAAAATTACTTCTAGAGTCAAGTCTTGGAGCTCTAGAGGCCTCTCCTATGCTGGACGTTTGCAATTGCTCAAATCAGTTTTATTTAGCATTCAGCATTACTGGAGTAGTATTTTTATCTTCCCCAAAAAAGTGTATACTTCTATTGAGCAGATTTTTAGGAGATTTTTATGGTCTGGGTGTGATCTTAAGCATACAAGTGCAAAGGTTAGCTGGGCTGCTATTTGTAATCCTCGTGCTGAGGGTGGGCTTGGGCTTAGACGTGTACAAGATATGAATATAGCTGCTGTCTTTAAGCACATCTGGGCTCTTTTTACTAGATCAGGTTCGCTGTGGGTGGCATGGGTGCAAACTTATCTTCTCAAGGGGCGAAGTTTCTGGACAGTGAACTTACCTGCTGAATGTTCCTGGATCTGGAGGAAAATCATCAAGTTTCGCGATTCTATTAGGCCGTTGATCAAACATTCCATTGGAAATGGTGAGTCCACCTTTTTATGGCATGATAACTAGCACTCTTTGGGTCCTCTCTTTCCTATTTTTGGTGCTAGAGTCATGTAAGATTCAGTTTTGCCTTCTAATAGCAAAGTTAGTTCCATTGTTGATGAGAATGCTTGGAAATGGCCATTGGCAGTTTCTTTTGAGCTTATGGAGAATCATTCCTCTTTGTCTACTTCTATTTCTCCTAATTGTCATAGAAAAGATTCCTTACGCTGGGCTCTTTCTCCTAATGGTGTATTCTCTATGGAATCTGCTTGGAATTTTATTAGAGATATGCAACCAGGGCTGGATTGGACGGATTTTGTGTGGTTTTCTCAAGCCATTCCTCGTCATTCCTTCATCCTATGGCTGGCCATTCAAGATAGGTTGTCTACCTTAGACAGATTGGTTGATTGGGGTATTAATACCAATGCTAACTGTGTTTTATGTAGGCAGGATTTAGAGAGTCGGAATCACCTATTTTTCAATTGTAATTATTCCTCTTGTGTGTGGAAGAAGGTGTTAAGCTTGTGTTGTGTTTACCGCACTCGTAGATATTGGAACAATGAACTTTTGTGGGCCAAACACAGTCTAAAAGGTAAGAATTTTTACACAGTGGTTAAGAAGCTTGCTTGGAGTTCCACTATCTACAACATATGGAAGGAAAGGAACTCTAGAATTCATGACAATGTCTTCCTTAGTGAGAACTACATTGTGAAGCAGATTATTGATGATATTCGGTTCAAAGCGGCGAGTTTTGTGGGGATCAAAGATAATGATAGGAATCGTATTTTTTGTACTAATTGGAGTATTAGTTATAGTATTCTGATTTAGTTTGCTTCTTCAGGCTGTGAGGTGTTTTTCCTTTCACTAGAAACAATCATCTAATCCAATTCCTTGGTTTAGATGATTGTTTTAAAGTGTGGGTTTGATTTGGCCTAGATTGGCTTGTAACACAATTCTTTGTACATTTTTCTTTATTTATACAACTCACTTATCCAAAAAAAAAAAAAAAAGAGTCCATGTTTCCCTCTAGACATAATAGAAGTCGCCATAGACTCGTGGAAGCCACACAACGCTTTCTAAACATCCAATGAGGCCTTATACACCTAAAAAAAAAATTCATTGGAGGCTCTCTAGAGTTCACAACACTCACTAAACCCAATTAGAGTCGTCAATGACTCGTGGGAGCCTCATAATGCTTCCAGATACTCGTAGGAGCTCTATACACTTCAAAATATCGTAGGAGGCTTTCTAGAGTCCACGACGCTATGTAGACTCAGTTAGAGTCACCATAGATTGGTGGGAGCCTCACAACGCTTCCTAGACATCCACTGAGGCTCTATACATGTAAAAAAATTCTTAGGAGGCTCTCTAGAGTTCACAACGCTCGTTATACCCAATTAGAGTCATCAAAGACTCGAGTAAGCCTCACAACGCTTTCTAGACCCATAGGAGCTCTATACGCTTCGAAATATCGTACGGGGCTTTCTAGAGTCCATGACGCTCCGTAGACCCAGTAAGAGTCACCATAGACTGGTGGGAGCATCACAACGCTTCCTAGACATCCATTGAGGCTCTATACTAAAAAAAAAATTCATAGGAGGCTCTCTAGAGTTCGCAACGCTCACTATACTCAATTGGAGTCAACGAAGACTCGTGGGAGCCTCACAACGCTTCCTAGATAACCGTAAGGCCTCTATACGCTCCAAAATATCCTAGGAGGCTTTCTAGAGTCCATGACGCTCTGTAGACTTTGGTAGATTCACCATAGACCAGTGGGAGCCCCACAACGCTTCCTAGACATCTATTGAGGCTCTATACACATTAAAAAAATAATTCATAGGAGGCTCTCTAGAGTTCACAACACTCGCTATGCTCAATTAAGGCAGTCAAACACTCGTTTGAGGCTCTCTTGAGAGGGAATAGCTTCTGGACAGTCAAGACTCCAGCGGATTGCTCGTGGATTTGGAGGAAACTCCTCAAGATTAGAGACACCATCAGGCCTTTTATCAAGCACTCCATTGGTGATGGCTCTTCTACTTTCTTATGGCACGATTCCTGGCATCCCATTGGACCATTATTTCCTTATTTTGGCAGCCGAATTATGTATGATAGTGCATTGCCTTCTTCTTCTAAGGTCAGTTCTATTGTGCATCGTTTTGATTGGCACTGGCCAGTTTCTGTTACGGCAGATCTTTTAGAGCTTCAAAGAGCCACTCCAGTCACCTTTAAGCCTAATTTCCAGAGATCTGATAATGTCATATGGTTGCTTTCCCCCTCTGGTCAATTCTCGGTCAACTCAGCTTGGGAGTCTATTCGTACTAAACGAAATGAGGTTGAATGGCATAGGCTGGTTTGGTTTCCTAAAGCTATTAGGAGACATGCATTTATAGCTTGGCTTGTTATCCATAATAGAATCGTGACTAGAGATAGAATTAAAGCTTGGGGGCTTAGTTCAGATGATTGCTGTGTTCTTTGCCAAGGTAATGTTGAAAGTAGAGATCACCTTTTCTTTCAATGTAGTTACACTGCTGGGATTTGGCAAAGGGTCCTGCGTAATTGTGGCATCATTAGATTTCCTCGGTTTTGGGTTAATGAGTTCTTATGGGCCACTCACTCTCTTAATTCCCATAACTTTGGAACTTCCGTGAAGAAGATTGCGTGGGCTGCTACAATCTATCATGTTTGGAGAGAAAGGAATCATAGGCTCCATGAGAATTCCTTTAAGAATCCCAATTTTGTATTGACACTTATTGAAGATGATGTTAGAATTAGAATTTCGAATTTTAAAGGGGTTAAAGATAATTGTAGGAATAGGGATTTATGCTGTAATTGGGGTATCAGTTTTGATATTCTAAATTAGATATTTTTGCTCTCCTCGGGCTGTGAGGTTTTTTCTTTCAAAAACAATCTCTTAAGCTGTCCTATGATTAGCTTAGTTGATTGTTTTTGATTTGTTCCTTTTCTTGGCCTTTGGCTTGTATTCTTCTTTCGTTTCTTTTCTTTTATACTATTTCTCACTTAACAAAAAAAAAAAAAAAAAAAAAAAAAAAAAAAAAAAAAAAAAAAAAAAAACACTCGTGGGAGCCTCATCACGCTTTCTAGATACCCGTAGGAGCTCTATACGCTCCAAAATATCGTAGGAGGCTTTCTAGAGTCCACGACGCTCTGTAGAGTCAGTTAGAGTCACCATAGACTGGTGGGAGCCTCACAATGCTTCCTAGACATCCATTCAGGCTCTATACTCAAAAAAAAAAAAGAAAAGAAAAGAAAAATATTATAGGAGGCTCTCTAGAGTTCACAACGCTATCTATACTCAATTAGAGCCATCAAAGACTCGTGGGAGGCTCACAACGCTTTCTAGATACCAGTAAGAGCTCTATAAGCTCCAAAATATCGTAGGAGACTTTTTAGATTCCATGACGCTTTGTAGAAGCAGGTAGAGTTACCATAGACTGGTGGGAGCCTCACAACACTTCCTAGACATCCATTGAGGCTCTATACACATAAAAAAAAAAAAAAAAAAAAAAAAATTCATAGGAGGCTCTCTAATGTTCATAACACTCGCTATCCTCAATTCAAGTCGCCAAACACTTGTGGGAGCCTCATAACGCTTTCTAGATACTCGTAAGAGCTCTATACGCTGCAAAATATCGTACGAGGGTTTCTAGAGTCCACGATGCTCCATAGACTCAGTTAGAGTCACCATAGACTGGTGGGTGCCTCACAACGCTGCCTAGACATCCACTGAGGTTCTATACACGTAAAAAAATTCATAGGAGGCTCTCTAGAGTTCACAACACTCGCTATACCTAATTAGCGTCATCAAACACTCGTGGGAGCCTCATAACGCTTTCTAGATACCCGTAGGAGCACTATACATTGCAAAAAAATTGTAGCAAGCTTTCAAGAGTCCATGTTTCCCTCTAGACATCATAAAAGTTGCCATAGACTGGAAGCCCCACAACGCTTTCTAAACATCCAATGAGGCCTTATACACCAAAAAAAAAAAAATTCATTGGAGGCTCTCTAGAGTTCACAACACTCACTAAACCCAATTAGAGTCGTCAAAGACTCGTGGGAGCCTCATAACGCTTCTAGATACCCGTAGGAGCTCTATACGCTTCAAAATATCGAAGGAGGCTTTCTAGAGTCCACGACGCTCTGTAGACTCAGTTAGAGTGACCATAGTGTGGTGGGAGCCTCACAACGCTTCCAAAACACTCACTGAGGCTCTATACACGTAAAAAAATTCTTAGGAGGCTCCCTATAGTTCAAAACGCTGGTTATACTCAATTAGAGTCGTCAAAAACTGGAGTAAGCCTCACAATGCTTTCTAGACACCCATAAGAGCTCTATACGCTCCGAAATATCGTACGAGGCTTTCTAGAGTCCACGACGCTATGTAGACTCAGTTAGAGTCACCACAGATTGGTGGGAGCCTCACAACGCTTCCTAGACATCCACTGAGGCTCCATACACGTAAAAAAATTCTTAGGAGGCCCTCTAGAGTTCACGACGCTCGTTATACCCAATTAGAGTCATCAAAGACTCAAGTAAGCCTCACAACGCTTTCTAGACCCATAGGAGCTCCATACGCTCCGAAATATCGTAGGGGGCTTTCTAGAGTCCATGACGCTCTGTAGACTCAGTAAGAGTCACCATAGACTGGTGGGAGCCTCACAACACTTCCTAGACATCCATTGAGGCTCTATACACATAAAAAAAAATTCATAGGAGGCTCTCTAACGTTCACAACACTCGTTATCCTCAATTCAATACGCCAAACACTTGTGGGAGCCTCATAACGCTTTCTAGGTACTCATAAGAGCTCTATACGCTCCAAAGTATCGTACGAGGGTTTCTAGAGTCCACGACACTCCATAGACTCAGTTAGAGTCACCATAGACTAGTGGGTGCCTCACAACGCTGCCTAGACATCCACTGAGGTTCTATACACGTAAAAAAATTCATAGGAAGCTCTCTAGAGTTCACAACACTCGCTATACTTAATCAGAGTCATCGAACACTCGTGGGAGCCTCATAACGCATTCTAGATACCCGTAGGAGCACTATACATTGCAAAAAAATTGTAGCAAGCTTTCAAGAGTCCATGTTTCCCTCTAGACATAATAAAAGTTGCCATAGACTCGTGGAAGCCCCACAACGCTTTCTAAACATCCAATGAGGCCTTATACACCTAAAAAAAAAGTTCATTGGAGGCTCTCTAGAGTTCACAACACTCATCCCAATTAGAGTCGTCAATGACTCGTGGGAGCCTCATAACGCCTCCAGATACCCGTAGGAGCTCTGTAGATTGGTGGGAGCCTCACAACGCTTCCTAGACATCCACTGAGGCTCTATACACGTAAAAAAATTCTTAGGAGGCTCTCTAGAGTTCTCAACGCTCGTTATACCCAATTAGAGTCATCAAAGACTCGAGTAAGCCTCACAACGCTTTCTAGACCCATAGGAGCTCTATACGCTCCGAAATATTGTACGGGGCTTTCGAGAGTCCATGACGCTATGTAGACTCACTAAGAGTCACCATAGACTGGTGGGAGCATCACAACGCTTCCTAGACATCCATTGAGGCTCTATACTCAAAAAAAAAAATTCATAGGAGGCTCTCTAGAGTTCGCAACGCTCACTATACTCAATTGGAGTCAACGAAGACTCGTGGGAGCCTCACAACGCTTCCTAGATAACCGTAAGGGCTCTATACGCTCCAAAATATCCTAGGAGGCTTTCTAGAGTCCATGATGCTCTGTAGACTTCGGTAGATTCACCATAGACTAGTGGGAGCCCCACAACGCTTCCTAGACATCTATTGGGGCTCTATACACATTAAAAAAATAATTCATAGGAGGCTCTCTAGAGTTCACAACACTCGCTATGCTCAATTAAGGCAGTCAAACACTCGTGGGAGCCTCATAACGCTTTCTTGATACCCGTAGGAGCTCTATACGCTCTAAAATATCGTAGGAGGCTTTCTAGAGTCCACGACGCTCTGTAGACTCAGTTAGAGTCACCATAGACTGGTGGGAGCCTCACAACGCTTCCTAGACATCCATTCAGGCTCTATACTAAAAAAAAAAAAAAAAAAAATTATAGGAGGCTCTCTAGAGTTCACAACGCTATCTATACTCAATTAGAGTCATCAAAGACTCGTGGGAGGCTCACAACGCTTTCGGTTTTTTTTTTTTTTTTTTTTTTTTTGGTAAGTAAGATGTATAACGAAAAGAAGAAAGAATAAAAGCTTAAAGCCGAGAGCCATAAGGCCAAACAAAAGCTCAAACACACTCCTTTAAGCTAACCAATTTGAAAAGCTTAAAAAATTGTGTAAGAGAGCAAGAAATTACACTTTGAGAATAGAATAAGAGATGCCCCAATTGGAACAGTACATTCTATGCCTATCATTGTCCTTAATACCTATAAAGCTAGCTGCCCTATATCTAACATCATCAACAATTTTCTTAATCACTTGGGGCAGGAGTGCAATAATGATTAGCATAAAGTCTTGCATTTCTTTCTCGCCACACATTATAGATGGTAGAGGCCCAGGCAAGCTTTTTAATAGTGGTACAAAAAGATTTCCCTTTAAGGGAATGCACAGCCCATAAATACTCATTCATCCAAGTCCTTGGCATGCGAAAAATACTGCACAGAGAAAGAATATTACTCCAAATAGAAGAAGAGGTCTGGCAAGAGAAGAATAAGTGGTCACGACTCTCAAGGGCATTCCCACACAGCACACACGTTGTGTTTGCAGTGATGCCCCATGCATTCAATTTGTCCAGCGTGGTGAGCTTACCCTGGATAGTAAGCCAAGCAATGAAGGCATGTTTATGGATGGCCTTGGAAAACCATAACATTTTGTACCATTCCTGGATTGCATTTCTATGGCGAATAGCATTCCAAGTTGATGCAATAGAGAAAATACCCGAATCAGTTGGGGACCATAAAATAGAGTCTTCCCTATCTTGCTTAGGACACATGTTATGAGGGATTGCAGACTGCAATTCCATAAGCTCAACCGTAACAGAGAGAGGCCACTGCCAAGTGTTAGAGTGAATAATAGAGCTAACCAATGCATTAGAAGGAATGGCAGCATCATAAACAACACGGGATCCAAACCTTTGATAAATAGGTCCAAAAGGGTGCCAGTTGTCATGCCATAGGAATGTAGACTCACAACGCCTTCTAGAAACCAGTAAGAGCTCTATAAGCTCCAAAATATCGTAGGAGACTTTTTAGAGTCCATGACGCTTTGTAGACACAGGTAGAGTTACCATAGACTGGTGGGAGCCTCACAACACTTCCTAGACATCCATTGAGGCTCTATACACATAAAATAAAAAATAAAATAAAAAAAAATTCATAGGAGGCTCTCTAATGTTCACAACACTCGCTATCCTCAATTCAAGTCGCCAAACACTTGTGAGAGCCTCATAACGCTTTCTAAATACTCGTAAGAGCTCTATACACTCCAAAAAATCGTACGAGGGTTTCTAGAGTCCACGACGCTCCATAGACTCAGTTAGAGTCACCATAGACTGGTGGGTGCCTCACAACGCTGCCTAGACATCCACTGAGTTTCTATACACGTAAAAAAATTCATAGGAGGCTCTCTAGAGTTCACAACACTCCCTATACTTAATTAGAGTCATCAAACACTCGTGGGAGCCTCATAACGCTTTCTAGATACCCGTAGGAGCACCATACATTGCAAAAAAATTGTAGCAAGCTTTCAAGAGTCCATGTTTCCCTCTAGACATAATAAAAGTTGCCATAGACTTGTGGAAGCCCCACAACGCTTTCTAAACATCCAATGAGGCCTTATACACAAAAAAAAAAAAATTTCATTGGAGGCTCTCTAGAGTTCACAACACTCACTAAACCCAATTAGAGTCGTCAAAGACTCGTGGGAACCTCATAACGCTTCCAGATACTCGTAGGAGCTCTATACGCTTTAAAATATCGAAGAAGGCTTTCTAGAGTCCACGACGCTCTGTAGACTCAGTTAGAGTCACCATAGACTGGTGGGAGCCTCACAACGCTTCCAAGACGCCCACTGAGGCTCTATACACGTAAGAAAATTCTTAGGAGACTCCCGATACTTCAAAACGCTCGTTATACTCAATTAGAGTCGTCAAAGGCTAGAGGAATAGGATGGATTTGTTATTGATTTACATGCTGTATATTGTTGATCAATATTGATTTGCATGTAATTAAATCATTAAATTAGCTCGAGACTAACTCGAGTGATGTGGGTGCCTATGGGCTTTACCCAAAACCCTCCCACGTCGTAACTTAGCCCCCGAATCCAATTTTCTGGTTTTAAAGACTTTACTCTGTTGGGAATTGAACAAGGGGGAAAAATAGAAGTGCGGAATATAAAAATTTTTCCAATAGTTCCTAATCCCATGAATCTAACTATGCATAATACAAAATCAAACCCTAACTACGAAGAGGGTTAAAACACTTACAGTTTGGATGTCTTCTCCTTTTTGCTCCAAGCTTCGACTCTGGATAGCGGTGAATGAGCAGCCCAAGTGTGCTGCCTCCAACGGTATCCACACCTAGCTAGAGCTTTAAGCCTTTTCCTTCTTCTTCCTTATTGTTGCTAGAGGTGGAGAAGAAGGAGAGAGAGAAGAGAGCCTCCAACAGCTTGGACGGCTAGGGTTGGGAGTGTGCAAGCATTATTCCATGTCACACATAAGTGTGACTTATATGCAGCCCACTAAAGGGGGCTGGCCATAGGAAAGAAACCCTAATAGGGTTATGTGTAATTACACTTAATTACACATTAACCCCTATTATTTGTATCAAATACAAATAGGCCTATAAAGAACTATTATTTATTCACTAAAACCCTTTCTCTCATAGACTTTAAAGCCCTTCTTGCATGATCAATGTGTGACCCATTGGGTTCACATCATCAAGTAGTAGGAATAGCACGAGGTGTGCACAATAGAACTCTTTCCATTTATGGTCTAATTGGAACTCCTTCCAATTCCCTAATTGATTATAACTCACTTATATCAATTAGGGCTTCTACTAACCATGAATAACACCTAGCATATAGTTCATGGTGTTGTCCTTAATGAGGTGAATAAGTATCTAACAAAGAACCCTTCTGTTATAGTTTATAGGTTACAATTACATCCTTCCATCTACACAATGTCTCCAATTGAATTAATAGGACATGGAAGTCTGTTAAGTCCCTAGTTCAATTACTTTATACTCATTCATAGATATCAACTCATTAATGAACTCATGAAACTCCTTTCCATATTTATCCTACCATGGCCATGGATTTAATGAGTTATATTATGAATGCTATATGAGACATTCTCTCTCTTTTTCCTGAGAGTGATGGATTCCTTGTTGATCACCCACATGTCTTTATACATATAGCAGTAGGGCCAATGAATACCTTTACAGACCCCTATAAGGATCTGCACTTAGTGTTATCAAACTTCTAAAACTACATGCATAAGACAATTATGGTGTCTCAAGTCTAAGGATTACTTGTACCACTATAACAATGAGAAACTGATTGACAGGCAGGTTAAAACTCCATTTAGTTTATCTCATATCTTTGGTCACATTCAGTGTACCTATTCTATTAATAAGCACCCACCTGTTACTTGTAGTGTCTCCACACAAATAGTTTGAGACCAACTATCCTCCTATAGAGTCAACCTAACAAGTGCTAGTCCTATGGTTCATTATTATCCATCATAGTGAACCTTCAACTAGGAATGCTTTAGGAGTTTAGTACAGAGATATATCTACAGTTTCAAAATCACAACTCTTTGTAATTCCATATTCTCAATTCTAACTCCATGGACATATCATGTAAATATAAATGATGCATATAAACATAATAGAATAAGCCCTTCTATTAAATCAATAATAAATGTAAAATACATAAATGAAATCAAATGATTGTTCCTAATCCCTAAACAATCATCCCTATGATTGGCTCTAGGGCATAATCCTAACATGCTCTTCTTTTTAAATGGAGTCATGAGATTTTGGAAATAAAACATTTTTATGGTTTTCCTATTTTCCTTAAAAAATGAGATGGCGACTCCTTTCCTTTATTGTCTTTTACCTTTGCCAGTCTCCCGTGGGCCGTTTTCCTGGGTTCACATCTTCTTCTTTTTGTGTAGTTGAATCATGCACCATAGCAAAAGGTGAAATTTTTTTGAGGATGTTGCCTTTTTAAATTTGTTTTTCATTTTAACATCTAAATATTATAGGACCAGTTAGGTCAAGGGAATGCTGACTTTTGAAACCATGTTATTCTAATCCAATGAAATGAAAATGATGGTTTTATAATTAATATGAGTGATTTAATTTCCTTTGTTATTTTATTTGTCTCTTTTTTTATTTGTCTTAATTTCTTTCATTTCATATTAATAATTTTAATTATTGAGTAATTTGTATAAACAGGTTGATGTATCAAATTTAATAACAGGTTTGTAAGGTAATAAATAGTATATGACAAATTTTTTGTATATATTCACCAAAGAAAAAAAAAAAGGGGGGGGGGGGGGGGAGGAGGGCATCCGTAGATAAGATGACTGTTTTTTATAGTCATCTTTCAATACATAAGATGAGTGGCTTTAATAAAAAAAAGCCTCACTTTTAAGAACATAAGATGACTGTGAAAAACAGTCATCTTATATAGTAATGTATGACTGCTTTTAAGAACATAAGATGAATATGAAAAACAGTCATCTTATATAGTAATATATGATTGTTTTTAATAACATAAGATGACTGTTAAAAATAGTCATCTTATATATTAATATATGACTATTTTTAAGATAAAACCGGTCATGTTTCGGTGAATACATGACCGTTTTTAATGATCATCTATAGCACAAAAAGATGACTATGTTAATGAATAAAGGATCTTCTTTCTTTGACTCAAACATGACTATTTTTAAAAAGCGGTCATCTATTACTCTCAAAGATGACTGTTAAAAATGGTCATCTTTTTTTATGATAAAAGATGACAGGTGAAGAGATGACCATTTTTACTAAAAACAAAGATGACTGTTTTGGTAAAGGATGATTGTTAAACACAATCATCCTTTCCTTCCAAGAGTGTTTTAGAGGTCAAATTAACTCTAATTTTGATAAAATAAAAGCCAAAACGACTGTGTTTTGATGAGGAATATATTTTTAAACATTTTAGGGCAAAACCCACTAACCATGAGTGCATGGTTAGGTTTTACAAAGGCGGTTAACCGCTATGTGTATACCTACATAGGTATACACATAGGATCGAACCAAATGCTTTTCATACCAAAAATTAAACATTCCAAAACACTTTTAGGAATAAAATAAAGACTAATTAAAGTCAATTTGAAAAGAATTGCAGAGATTTGATAGGTAATTATGAGTTGAATTGAGCCAACCAGAAGTAGGTGTTTTAACTGACTTGAACCATTATGAGCCATTTTAACCCTAATCCATTAATTCACCAAATTGAACCTATATATATCTTATATGCATTAATATGAACTCCAATTGACAAGTTGGAGACTATTTCAAGGTTAAATGAAAAGTTTGTGACATAAAAGACGATTATACCCCTTAAGTCACAAAAGTTCCTATAAACCCTCAAGATCAACTCCAAACTGAACCAAAATTCATATCTATTATCTTTAGGACTCTAAAAAACTAATGCAAGTGACTAGACTAAAAAACAAAGCAAAAACCTACATGGAATGATAAACCCTAGTAATGTGGTACAAAAATGGGGTGTGATAGAAGCCCCTCATCGATGAAACAAGTTACACTTGTGAACTAATGACAAAGAACAACCCATTTTTGCCTAATTACCTAGAGAATCACACACTAGCACCAATCATGGATATGAGGAAATATATTCAACTCATAGTGACTGTCACACCCCATTTTTGCACCTCCTTACTAAGGTTTTTCATTCCATTTAGGTTTTTGTTTTGTTTTTGTGTCTAGTCACTTGCATTAAGTTTTTAGAGTCATAAGGATAATGGATATGAATTTTGGTTCAATTTGGAGTTGATCTTGAGGGTTAACAAGAACTTTTGTGACTTGAGGGGCATAATTGTCTTTTAGGTCACAAACTTTTCATTTGACCTTGAAATGACCTCCAAATTGTCAATTGGAGTTCATATTGATGCATATGAGGTATTTATAGGTTAAATTTGATGAATCAATGGTTTGAGGTTAAAATAGCTCAATATGGTTCAAGTTGGTTAAAAGACCCACTTCGGGATGGCTCAATTCGACTCACAATTACCAATCAATTCTTCTCAAATTGACTTTAATTAGTCTTTATTTTATCCCTAAAAGTGTTTTGAAATGTTCAATTTTGGTTTAGAAAACATTTAGTTCAATCCTATGTGCATACCTATGCTTTGCAATGGTAGTGCATAACGGTTAACTGCCTTTGTAAAACCTAACCATGCATGCACCCATGGTAAGTGGTTTTCACCCTAGAATGTTTAAAAATATATTCCTCATCAAAATATGGTCGTTTTGGCTTTTATTTCATCAAAATCGAAGTTAATTTGACCCTTAAAACACTCCTAGAAGGAAAGGAGTTCAGAAAAGGGAAAAAACTAAAGCGGACTCGGGTGACCACGCAAGCCCAGGAGGCTAGCTGCCCAAGGCCAGGTGGTCACCCGAGCCAATTTCCTATTTTTGTGCTGAAGCAGGATTTTTTCAAATTTTGACGGACTTGAACTCTTTTGGACGACTTTTTTTCTAATTTTTGGTAACTTTTGAGTTCCTTAAGCACTAAGGGAGTCTCTAATAACCCTTAGATTAATTTTTAGGATCTTAATCCTAGCCATTGGTTTATCCCAATTAAACTCTATAAATACCCCACTATGTCTAAGCATTGAAGGAGCCACTTTTGTGCATTAAACCTGAGTTCTAGAAGAGAATAAGAGAGAGAGTTCTAAAGAAAAGTTGAAGTTCTTGCTGTAGCCTTGAAGAAATTTGTTTCAAATCTTTCACAAGTGAAGGAGAGAATCTCTACAGTGACAAAAGAAGCTTTCCTGAAGTAGTTCTCTTCTCTAATAGAGCTTAAACTAGGGTTTCTTATAGAATAGGCCTATTGCATGCTAAAAGTTAACATTTTTATCATGTGTGGATGCTTTAGTTAGTTAATATACATGAAATAAATGATGTTCATCATGAGTTATGCGTGCTTTAAGTTTATTCTATAGGATTTAATCCATGTTTGTGAGTTTAGGGTTTCTATTATCCTTGTTTTAGGTTAGTTTCATATAGCATGCTAGATTAGGATTTTTGTTTGGTTTTTCTTCATGGTTGTCTTATATGTATTACATATAGAATAATTATGATAATTGTTGCATTCATATTAGTGGATTTCTAGGGTTTTTATGCATGTCATGGTATTAGGGTTACATTAGGGTTTGTGTTTATTCATTATTTGTACTGTTTACATTACTAGTGGATGAATTTAGGCCTTAATATGATTTTGTCCAGATTTCTATTTTCTTCTTTTTTGAGCACGTGTAAGGGTACAAATAGGTGTGATAATTGCCTTATTGCGAGTAAAGCTACTATTGCTTAATTATGCTATTGCTTGGAGATAATTGCAAAGGTAAATGGGATATGAAAGTGCCCTAATTCTTGTCCCTAATCTTTCTTTTCTCCCTTATTGGGGTTATTTCTTAATATGGACATATGGTAATAATTAGAGGTTTCTTCATCAAATAAAATACCTTTTTATTATAGTTTCCATCCTATGAGAGTTTTCAAACTTGGTTTACTTAACAAATTTTCTATCTTTTGAATAAGGAAACCTAGGGTTTTTAACATAGGTTCATATTGGGTTATAACCCTATTCTAATCGAACTATGTAGACTTTGATCCATGTACTTCCATACATGGTACGTAGGCGCTCACTTTGAGGTTCAAGTCCGCCCTAGGATCTAAGTATCCTAGTTTTTCTTTCTCTTTTCTTTATTTGTATTTGTTTAGTGTGCATGGATGGATGGATGAATATAAGATATGCATGCTGTCTTGTGATGATATATATTGATTTTTATGTAGAAAAGACTTTAATTTGCCCCAAATAAACTAAGAGACCGATTAAGGTAACATGCGTGCCTATAGGCTTTGCCTAGAACCTTCCCATGTCATAACTTGGCCTCCAAATCCCTAGTTTCTTTGGTTTCTAAAAAGAATGTTTTTGCCTTTCCTTTTCAAACATTGAGTCATTCAATTGTTTTTATGTTTTTAGGGTTTTCCTTGTTTCCTTTAAAAAATAAGGTGGCGACTCCTTTTCCTTTTCAAACATATCTTTTTTAATCATGTGAGCCACTTTTCGGGGTTCACAGTGACTCAGAGAGACAAGGGAAATATATATATATATATATTTTGGGTAAGTAAGATTTATATAAAAGAAAAGAAAAGAAAAGAATACAAGCCAACGGCCAAACAAAACAATCCTAGTCAAAAACAATCCTTTAAGCTAGACCAATTTGGAAGCTTAAAAGATTGTATAAGACAAAGGACAAAACCTCACAGCCTGAGGAGGCAAAACTACTGAAGGATATCAAAACTAATACCCCAATTACAACATAAATCTCTATTTCTAGCATTATCCTTAATTCTAGGAAAGCTCAAAATTTTAAATCTAACATCATCCCTAATAAGAGCCACAACAGCATTAGGAGCTTTGTACAAATTCTCATGGAGTCTTCTATTCCTTTCCTGCCAAACATGGTAAATAGTGGCTGCCCATGCAAGCTTCCTCAAGGAAGAGCCAAACGAACTGGATTTAAGATTACTAGCCCACAGCAACTCATTAATCCAATATCTAGGAATACGATGGACACCGCACTTAAGAAGAATATTCCCCCAAATGCCAGCCGTGAAACTACGACCATAAAACAAATGATCTCTACTTTCGATAGCTTGGTGGCATAATATACAGCTGTCATCATTTCCAAGACCCCATAACTTAAGCTTGTCCCGCGTAGCAATCCTATTATTTATGACAGTCCAAGCAACAAAACCATGTTTGTGAATAGACTTGGGGAACCAGACAAGATTGTGCCAGGTCACTACCTCATTCCTTGTTCTTATGGAATCCCAAGCAGAGAAGACCGAGAACTTACCAGTAGGGGAAGGCAACCATTGGACAGCATCCTCTCTGAAAGGAAGAGGTCTGAAATCAGCTGGGGTAGCACGCTGAAGTTCTAAAAGCTCAACAGTAACCGTAACAGGCCAAAGCCAATCCTGGTTACCCACAATAGCACTGACCTTGGTGTTGGATGGCATAGCACAGTCATACATAATTCTACTGCCTAATTGAGAAAAAATGGGGCCGATAGGATGCCAAAAGTCATGCCAGAGAAAAGTAGAGGTGCCATCTCCAATAGAATGTTTGATAAAAGGCCGAATAGTATCTCTAACCTTAAGAAGTCTCCTCCAAATCCACGAACACTCAGCTGGTGTCTTAACCACCCTAAAACTATTGCCTTTTAATAAATATAACTTCACCCAGGCCACCCACAAGGATCCGGTCTGACTGAACAGGTTCCAAATATGTTTAAATGAGGCAGCTATATTCCACTCTTTCAATCTTCTAAGCCCAAGCCCTCCTTCTGATTTGGGGGTACACACCACTGACCACTTGACTTTAGCTCCTGAGTTATTAAGATCACTCCCAGTCCAGAGATAATTGCGAAAGAGCTGCTCAATAGTCTTGTAAACACTATTTGGGAGGATAAAAATGCTACACCAAAAGGCCTGGATGCTATAAAGAACCGAGCTGAGGAGTTGAAGCCTACCAGCATAGGACAGCCTTTTACTACTCCAGGAATGAATACGCTTGGTGATACTATCAATTAATGGCTGGCAATCAGATTTGGATAGCTTTTTCATGATGAGGGGAACCCCGAGATACCTAACTGGAAGATTACCTTCAATAAACCCCAACTCTTGCAAAATACTATCTTTGACAGAAGAATCCACACCAGAGAAAAACACCACACTCTTGCTCAAATTAGCCTTAAAACCTGCCAAAGCTTGAAACTCTTTGAGAACTCTATTAATAATAGAGATGGAATCAACACTACCATGAGAAAAAATTAGAAGATCATCAGCAAAACACAAATGAGTCAACTTAATCTTTTCACAGCGAGCATGAAACTTGAAAAGAGAGTTGGTAGAGGCATGAGCTAAAAGCCGAGATAAAACATCCAGGACAATCACAAAAAGATATGGAGAAAGAGGATCCCCTTGCCTAAGCCCTCTGGCTCCTTGGAAATAACCTTCCAGACCTCCATTGATGGATACAGAGAATTTTGGAGAGCATATACAAGCTTTGATCCAGTTAACAACATGAATTGGAGTGTTGAGAATGGAGAGAATCTCAATAATAAAACTCCAGTTAACTGAGTCATAAGCTTTCATGATATCAACTTTGATAGCACACCTGGGGGAGTACAGCTGTCTATGATAGTTCTTGAGAATTTCTTGGGCAAGAAGGATGTTATCTGATATCTTCCTATCCTTGACAAAAGCAGACTGATTAGAGCTTATAAGATCAGGAAGACATGGCTTAATCCTATTAGCAACAATTTTAGATATACACTTATAAATAGTGTTGCAACAGGAGATAGGACGGAAGTCACCCATAATGGAGGGATTAGGCACTTTAGGAACTAAAGCAATAATAGTGGCATTAACTTCCCCCAATAATTTACCATGCTGAAAGAAGGAAGAGATTGCAGCTAGAACATCATTGCCCACAATATTCCAGGCTTTCTTGAAAAACAGGGGGGTGTAACCATCAGGACCTGGGGCTTTGTCATTGTGGAGAGAGAAAAGAGTATTCTTGATCTCAGCCAAGGTAACTGGGCTATTCAGATGACTTAACTGATCCTCATTCCATGCAAAATTCTGAATATTGCTCATAATGGCATGACAATCCGGATGATTATCTGTGGTAGTGCAGAGCAGGTTGCGGAAAAAAACTAGTGGCTTCATTTTTGATGTCCTGAGGGGAAGATAGAAGATTGCCAGCACTATTATAAATTTTATTGATGGAGTTGTAAGCATTGCGCACTTTGACTGACTTGTGGAAGAAACCAGTGTTTTGATCACCAAGCTTAAGCCAATTGATACGAGACTTCTGCTTAAGAAAAGCTTCCTCAGCAGAAGAAACATCAACAAACTCACGAAGACAGGTTCTTTCCTCCATAATAGAATCATGATCCTGAGGATTATTCAGCAAATTAATCTGGGCATTAGCAAGCTTGGTTTTAGTTTGTTGCACTCTATCACGAATAGCTCCAAACTGAGTGGCATTGAATTTCCTCAACTCCTTCTTGAGGGCTTTAAGCTTGCAGTAGAGAATAAACATAGGAGTGCCATGGAACTGCAAATTCCAGCTATTCTGAACAACACTAAGAAACTCAGGGTGATTAGTCCAGAAATTGAAGAATTTAAAAGGCTTACGAGTGTTGTCTTTCTTAGTAGAACACGATATAATAACAGGGCAGTGATCTGAAATTCCAGGGCTAACAAACTCAGCAACAGTGCTAGGGAATTTGTCAATCTAGCCTTCATTGATAAGAGCTCTATCAAGTTTCCGAGCAATAAGAGCATCGCCTTCCCTTTTGTTCGTCCAAGTGAATAAAGGGCCAATGAACGGCATATCCACTATGTCAGCTTGTAACAAATAGTCATGAAATGTAGAAATAGCAGAATTAGTAGAACCTGCTCCACCAAATCTTTCACTGCAGTAACGCACAGTATTAAAATCACCAAGTAACAGCCAAGGAATGGAGTTATTAGTGGTAGCAAGAGAAGTGATATGATTCCATAACAAGATTCTATCCTGTTGAGAATTGGAGGCATAAATAAAAGAGCATTGGAAATACTCCTGATCACTCAAAGAATGGACATGACAATGAATAATCTGATCTGTAGAAAAAGCCACTTGCACCTTCACCTCCTTAGGGTTCCAACACACCCATATACGACCTTGGGTAGATGCATGGTAATTGTGAATAATCTGCCAACCAGGGGCTATAGAACAGAAGACTCTATCCATATTAACTTTCCGAACTTTAGTTTCAGCCAGCCCAAACAAACTTAGATTGTTATCTTTAATAAAAGCCTTGACTTCTTTTTGTTTAAGAGGTTCATTAAGACCTCTTATATTCCAAAAAGCTTTATTTATCATTAAGAACAGTGGGATTGGAAGTATCCTTCCCCTTAACAGGAGTACTCAATTTACTAGGCCCTGGAGGATGCACAGAATTATTAACTTTCTGATTACTTTGGCCTTTTTTCTTCTTGTTATTCCTCTTATTTCCTTTAGTCTCTTTATTCACTAACTCATCAATGTTCATATTTGCATACCTTGCATTGATCTCAGGAGAGGACTCCGAATCTGTAGAACAGGAAATATGAGTGTTAGGAGGGGGAGAGGCTAACACTGGCACTTCTGCAACCTTATCTTGCAAGACACTGGCTAACATCGCCTCTTCATCCACATTGGGATCCTCACGCAGCACTTTGAAAGTATTAGAGTTACTCGAATTCAAGTCTACTTCTGGAGAATTAGAATTAGAAGCACAGGACTTGTCTACCTCCTTACCAAGACTTGCCAGAGCATTTGCTAAAATAGTAGGGTTAATGCCAGTAACCACACTATCCACCTCAGCAGAAACTACAGCAAGTTCAGCTCTCGTGACATCCTGCACTTTAGGGACCCAAATCTGTTTGATAGCAACTGGGCAATGCAAAGTGGAGTGACCAAATATTTTACAATTCTTGCAGACATGAGGTTTCCAGGGGTATTCAACCCCAATTTCAATAGAAGAGCCATCCCCTAAATCAAGGTCAATTGAAGTAGGAAAATCAGAACCGACATCAACCTCCACACATAATCGCGCATAAGAAAGTCGAGATTTAGATTCAGTTAAAGCATCCAAATATAAAGGGAAACCTATTCCACTAGCAACATAGCTCATCCCATCAATATTCCAATATTCATTCGGCACATTGAACAACTTCACCCAAATGGGGATCTTCTGTAATTGAGGCTTAATCAGTTCCATTTTGGGTTTCCATCTACGCAAAATAAGCGGCTTTCCACCTATAAACCACGGCCCTGCCTCCAGAACCCATTCAAGAGCATCTGGGTTGACGAATCTAAAGAAAAAGGTTCCATTATCAGTAGACAAAACTTCAGGCATCTCTTTCCTACCCCAAAGCCTATCAACTGACGCTTTAACAAACGAATACGCAGGTTTCTTGTCAATAAATTGACCAACAAGACAATTCTTCCAATGCTCACTGCCAGCTATAGCCACCTCCGGAGGCGGTTTCACTACAATCTTACCATTAACTCTAAGAGGTTCAAAATATTTTAGTTCAGAATTGGCCCGTTTACCAGTAGCAAAGAGTTGCTTCCAGTCATTGACAAGCACTTGAGAACAATTAGAAGACTGCCTAGCACCTTTACTACCATTTAACTCAGCACCCGAATGAGCTTTAAGAGCTGGAAAATCTTCATGGTGAAGAGGGTTACCAAAACTAGCTTGGATACGCAGGGCAGCTTCCCCAAGATCCTTAGAAGAACACCCCGAAGGGTAAAGAATGCCTGCGGAAGAAGAGATACCAGCCGCGCCATTAACCTCACCCCTGGACGGATTTGGGTTACCACCAGCCGACGAAATGGAAGGATATAAAGTCATCGAGGAAGAAGACTTCACACCCATACCAGGACACGAAGACCCCATAGAAGATCCATTCGATTGGTGATTCGTACAGCTTAACGTTGTGAAATCAGCTTCACCGAGAACACTTGTAACAGATCTGGCCACCAACGGGCGAGCTAGAGCACTAACAACCGGATCTCGAGTCTGATCCGTGATACAAGGGGACACAGAGGTGGGATTCGAAGTCCCTGATGGGCAGGTCTTCACACCCATAACAGAGCTCGAAGAACCTATAGCAGATCCATCAGATCGGTGAGAAAAGGCCCTCGAACAAGGGAGATCTGCTTCACACGGAGCAGTAGTAACAGATCTGACCACCGAGGAGCGGGCCAGGCAACTAACATTCCGATCTCGTGCCTGATCCGTAACAGGAGACAACGACGAAGATGGGTAGCTTGTAGGGAGCTTCAGATCCACCAGATCTGGAGAGAGGTGGACATCGGAAGTGGTATACAGAGAAGAGACCCCACCCTTAATTTGTTTCTCATCTTCAGCGCATCTTAAAGACTTATTTTGAACAATATTCGAAGAAATAACTCCTCCAACAGTAGAAGTACGTCCTCCAATAGTAGAAGTACATTGGATAGACTTGGAACTAGGATCACCAGTAGCCATAATAAAGCAGAAAAAAAGTAATAAAGTCGGTGGGTACACAACCAACCAAGAGAGAAGACAGCATCATGGAAACGAATTAGGTTGAGAGCTTCTCTCTCTAGAAAACACCATTTTCTCTTTAGGGAAATATACTCAACCTTGTGAGATTGAAAGTTGAGATTTGAAATGGGAAAATATATTCAAGCCATTGCGATTGAATATATGAATCATTGAGATTGAGATTGAAAATTGAGATTGAAATGGAGAAATATATTCAACCCATTATGATTGAATATATTTGAACTATTGCGATTGGAAATTGATAATTGAAATGGAGAAATATATTCAACCCATTGCGATTGGATATACTGTAACCATTGAGATTGAAAATTGATAATTGAAATGGAGAAATATATTCAAACCATTACGATTGAATATACTTGAACCATTAAAATTGAAAGTTGATAATTGAAATGGAGAAATATATTCAACCCATTACGATTGAATATACTTGAACCATTGAGATGAATATACTTGAACCATTGAGATTGAAAGTTGATAATTGAAATGGAGAAATATATTCAACCCATTACGATTGAATATACTTGAACCATTGAGATTAAAAGTTGATAATTGAAATGGAGAAATATATTCAACCCATTGCGATTGAATATACTTGAACCATTGAGATTGACAATTTATAATTGAAATGGTGAAATATATTCAACCCATTGCGATTGAATATGCTTGAACCATTGAGATAATTGAAATGGAGAAATATATTCAACCCATTGCAATTGAATATACTTTAACCATTGAGATTGAAAATTGACATGGAATAAGGGAAACATATTCATCCCTTTTGCACTTAAAATCAATGCATGGAATTAATATCAAGATGAAATATGTTTGATTTTAAACTCACAAAGTGTCCAACATCTCAATTTGAAGAAGGTTTGATCACGCGCCAAGGCAAAACAAAGTGGGAAAGCAAAAACCAAAACATGTGGTTAGAGTAACCACCTGACCTTGGGGGGCTAGCAATCCAGGCCCAAGCTACTAGCCGCCCAAGGCTAAGGGTCACCCGAGCCTATTGCAAAAAAATTTTGGGTTTTATATACCAACAATGCACTATTCATTCCCCATTCTTCCCAACCCGAAAATGGAGAGCTCCTCTCTCTAGAACACATACCCCATTTTGCAAAATCATTCCTACACTCAAAGCCATTCAAATCCACACTTCAAGGTTTATTTAAATACATAAAATAACATCTCCAACATCTAAGTATTAGGCAAGCATTGCCTCTACAATAGTTTCTGTGACAGTCAAATACAGCAACAACAGCTCTCCTTCTCTGGGTGGAACCAATATTGGTGGATTGCTTAAGTAACATTTAATGGCTTCAAAAGCTTTCTGGCATTCCTTGTTCCATTCTTTTGGTTCTCCTTTCTTTAGCAGCTTGAAAACGGGCTCACAAATGGTAGTGATTTAAGCGATGAATCGGCTTATATACTGTAATCTTCCCAGGAAATCTTGGATTTCTCTCATTCTTAGGTGGTGGCATCTCCAGAATAGCCTTGATCTTGCTTAGATCCATTTCAATTCCTCTCTGTGTTATCATGAAACCCAACAACTTTCCAGCAATGACTCCAAAAGTACATTTCTGAGGGTTGAAACGAAGATTAAACTTTATGATTTGATTAAAGAACATTCTGAGCATAGCTACATGTCCTTCCCTATCTTTTGACTTGACAATCATGTCATCGACGTACACCTCAACTTCTTTATGTATCATGTCATGCAATAGAATAGTGGCAACTTTGTGGTAGGTTGCCCCTGCATTCTTTAGCCTAAATGGCATCACGTGTAACAATAAGTCCCCCACTAAGTGATGAAGGACGTTTTCTTTATATCTTCTAGTGCCATCTTGATCTGATTATAACCCGAGAAGCCATGAAAGAAAGAAAGGCGTGCCCTGCGGTACTATCAATTAACACGTCAATGTGTGGTAGTGGAAAGTCATCCTTGGGGCATGTTTTATTCAAGTCACGAAAGTCTACACACATGCACACTCTACCATCCTTTTTGGCAACCAATACTATATTCGCAGGTCATTCTAGGTATTCTACAACCTTCAGGAACTTAGCTTCTATCTGCTTGACTACCTCTTCTTTTATCTTCAATGCCCACTCAGGTTTCATTCTCCTCAATTTCTGCTTAACAGGCCTCACGTCAGGATTAGTCGAAATGTGATGCTGCACTATGTTTATATCCACCAAAGGCATATCTTCATAAGACCAGGCGAATGCTTCTAGATTTTCTCTCAACAACTCAACCAATTATTCTTTTTCAGAAGGGGAAAGTGTTGTACCAATTTTAATTATTTATGGCAATTCATTCGTCCCTAGATTAATTGATTCTAGTTCTTCTGTAATTGGTTGTGCTATTCCTTTATTCCTTTGCTCGATGAGCTTAGGAGGGATATCAGCATCTCTAGGGTCTATTTTCATGCCACATACATTAAGATACAAAAAGGCGCAAAGATAATGAACATAATCTCTGCGAGAAAATAAAGAAATACTGATTACTAACTAAAGACTCTGAAATACTAAACAAAACTTAAGACAACTCTAAACAACTCGAAAATGAAATACTTAAACAAAGATTGATTATTTGCTTACTCAAGACTCAAAAGAAACCTACATATCCTCTAATGGCTCAGACTCTTCTTTACTTGGGATAAGAACGGGGGACCCTTCGGTATACCAATTCTGGAGTGGCCTGCTGACTATTTAGAATAATGGAGCTGGAACCTCTTTGTAATCTTCAATGGTTAGCACATATTCTGAAAACAAGTGGCCCACAACCTCTGAATCCATACTGTCTGCACAATCTTCTTCTTCTCTATCACTATCCATTGTAGAATCATCAACCATAGTTGTTGTGATCGGATACCATTTGGTCTCAAAGAAAATCTCAAACCCTGGGACCCTAGCTCTGATGAACTCCATATAAGTAGGCTCTAGAAAACCGTAATGCGTGAAATCTCCCCCTTCTTTTATAAAGCACCCATTCAAAGTTGGTTTGTAAGGCTTAAGTGAGTGAATAACAGTACACCCACGCGTTTTGGCAGCTTCTTTCTCTTTTCTCAATTGTGTTTATTCCTTATAATCTATTTGTGTCGACTTATATCCCAAGCCAAAGGTATGCAAAGTCAATCGGTGCTTAATCGGCTCTGAAATTCCTTGATGCTTTGGTCCCATTCCCATGCCAGGAAAGAAACCCATGATTTTCATTATCTTAGCAATGCGCAAGTTCCTATGTGGTAAGAAGTCTAGTGGGATAAGCTCTCTACCTGCTAGTACTGAGTCAATAACCTGCATATATTTAAATCTTGACAATGGCATAGCTGAAGGATCGTGCTTAATCTCATAAATGGGGACTCTTGGAATTTGACTGGTAGCAAGTTTATAATCTCCTTGTAAAGTCACAATGGATCTTTTGTAAAGGAACTTAACTTTCTAATGCAATGAAGATGGGATTGCCCCATTTAGATGGATCCATGGTCGACCTAACAAGAGATTAAAGCAGGTAGGGACATCAAGAACTTGGAATTCAACTTCAAATTCTACTGGACCTATGATTAATGGCAGGGTCACCATGCCAATCACCTCTCTTCTAGTGTTGTCATATGCTCTCATTGATTGCCTAGATGGCACAAAGTCTATACGTCCCAACTAAAGAGATGTAGCAGTACGAAGTGGACACACATTCAAAGTGGAGCGATTGTCAATAAAACAATAGGAACCCGCTTCCCTAGGGTATCAACAGTTATGTTCAAGGCTTACATGTAATCCCTCCTCTCCTTTAGCAAATCAGCCTCTATGAAGGTTATAGCAGTTGTTTTCTTAACAGGAGTTACAAGGCTCACCAATCCCTCTAGCGATGAATATAGAGCGTCCAAAGTCCTTTTTATGCTGATAAGAGAGTCTATTTATAGCTAACCAACCCTAGGATTCAATGTTTGAGATTAATTCACCATAAAACTAATCTAAGGCTATTATTAACTCCCTTGGTCCTTAAACAACTCAAAATCACTTTCTAATAGGATTAAAACTTTTTTGAAACAAGAAAAACGGAGTTGGAGAGTCCCAAAACGTGTATCCTTGAAAATAGGGAAAATTATACGCGGAGCTCGGGTGACCAATTGAGTGAACCGGTTGGACCGGTTAGGTGAACCGATCACCTGAGGGTTGACTCTTAATTCCCCTGGTTTTGACTTATTTCGGGTTTTTATCTTAAAACAGTCATATCTTCCTCAAATTAACTCTGAATTGAGTGATTCAAAGGCCAAAATTCTCATATTTCAATTAAGAACAAGTTTAGAATATTCTTGGACCAAAAATCTCCAACCATGGTCAAGTGGCTGGGTTTAACAAAGCGGTTAATCGAAAAGGATCAATTAGCTAATAAGTGAATAATACGGTAAATAAATCTCAAACCTATTCAATCCTTAAATTGACACTAAAATTAGACTCTTTTCATTATTATAAACTCAATGGAATGATCCGGGACGAGTTTCAAGGTCAATTGGAAAGATACGAGTTAAAAGACGAAATTACCCTTCAAGTCGCAAAAGTTCTAATTAACTATCCAAACCTATCTAGAATTGAACCAAATTGCACACACATATCCTAAATGCACCTAAAAACTAAATGTAAGTGATGGAATGCAAAAATGAGACAAAAATATGCATGCAATAATGAACTATGCACATAAGCTTAAAATGGCAAAAATGTCCTTCAAGACTTGGAAATTCCTAAATGCTTCAGGAACTCATGAAATGAGTTCATGAACTCTTAGGGATAAAAATGGGGTGTCTACAATACCGTGCTTCCTCGAGAGACTACTATGGTCCATTTATGGGATGTCTTGCCGTGTTTCCTCTCTTCTGTGTGCGAGAACCCCTAGGTTATAGGGATGATTTGATTGGGTAATTAATGGGAAATTAATTAAATTGGACATGAGTCACATGCATTGGGTATCATTCATTGTTTACTTTAAGTTATGGATTATAACTTATTCTTGGATTTATAATATACGCAGTTAGTATATTTTCTTTTAAATGATACAGTTGGTTTTATTTATATCATTGCTTTAGTTTACCTATGTAAAATTGTATCTACTGAGTCATCGATCTCACGCCTATTTTCTTAAATGCTTTTCAGACATTACAGGAAATGTTTTATGAAGTATATGCGAAGAAGGCAGGCTTACTTGGAATTTTATAATGCGGATTATTAATGAATTTTCTTGGGAAAAATATGTATCAATTTGGTTTTTATTTGAGCCAATGGCTGTCAAACATGTAATTAAATTAAAGGTTGTAATTTTAATTATTTATGTGTGTTGGAAGTGGAATATGATGCGAGATATGATACCAGGATGACATAGAAATTTTTATGAATGGATTTTATGATGGCATGACCCACCTATGGATTTTATGAATGGATTTTATACAAGTTTTATGATGGCATGACCCGCTTATGGATGAGTAATGGCCAAATTTTGTATAAATTTATGGGATTTTGACATGTGTCATCCTCTTTTAATCAAAAGATTTATTAAAGAAAAGCTTATTTTATTATTATTGATCATTGCTTATTTAATTTAGGTCATGACATGAACCATCTACCCTACCCTACCAAATCGGCCCTACCTCATTAGTTGAGGCACACAAACCAAGGAATCACTATTTCCTATAGAAATGATAACAAATCATGGTTGATTTAACAAAAAGCAAGCTCACGCCTACATAGTAGGCTTTAGGTGCCCACACCTTTTGACTTTGCACCTGTAGGTACGAGGTAGGTGTGAGCACCTTTCCCAAGTAGAATGCCCTTTTCCCAGTTTTTGCCCATTTTATCCCTATCAAATGGGGTATTTCCTTTTCAAAACAATTCCCAAATACCCCCCATGTCCTCAACTACCCAAAATGGCCTTCTATTTTACCATTTTTCCCTTAAAAGTTTCAATTTATGCCTATAAATAGGCTTTCCATTTCAAAACCAAAACACATTCAATCCCCCTAATTTCCACTACTCTAAATGTCATAACCCGAATTAATTAAGTCGTGATTCAAATATAACAAAACGAGTTTAATTTAATAAAAGCTTTTGATAAAACGTGGATGATACGTGTTAAAATCTCATTCATTTTAAAAAATTTGGCCATGAACCATCATAAATAAGACATACCATCATAAAACCAGTTAAAAAGTTTATTCCATAAAGTTTCCTATCACCTATACTAGTGATATCATCCCATGTATCACATTCCACATACATACGACTATAATAAATTAAAATTACAACCCTTAATTATGTTACATGTCCAACAACCATTGGCTCGAATAAAAACTAAATTAATACATATTTTTCTTCCCATAAAAATACATTAAAAAACAATATAGGCAAATTTTCCATTTAAAAGCATCCTTGTGAAAGAAGCAGAACTCCATGTGAAAATAATTTCTAAAAAACATTGAAATAGATAGGCATGAATACGACGGCTCAGTGGATACAATTTTACTTAAGTAAACTACAGCATTAATATAAATAATACCAATTATATCATTTAAAAAAAATATACCAACCGCGTTTATTATAAATTCAAAGTAAGTTATGATCCAAAACTTTAAGTAAATAATACATAATACCCAATGCATGTGACTCATGTCTAGTTTTCATTATTCTTCAATTACCTAAATCACTCCCGCAGGAGTCTTCGCGTGGAAATAGAGGATTTAAACTCAACCTCCAAGAGGACAACACTGCATCATTGCAAAGATGAAAAGTGACCTCTTATGAGGTTAACCCTATGGATCCTTACTTGGGACCAAAAAGTAGCCTCAATTCAGGACAACACAATAAGTAGCCCAAGACAATGGAATGAAAAACACAGCAAGATGTCCTATGACCATAGTAGTCCAACTCCAATGACCCCTTATTTAATACTTTTACCAAGTATTTATTAATTTCATTTCATGCATGATCATGCCTAATATGAAAAGTAATATACCATAAAATGATTTTACGTAAAACCGCTTTCAAAGATACCTCATAAACCATATTCAAACTAGTTTCATAATTATACCAAATTATGATAAAAATACTATAACATAGAAAACTTCTTATGATTTATTTCTTTAAAATCATAAAATAAAATCATAAACTAAACCATTTATATTCCAACATAATATCATGTATTTAAACCAACCAAAATACATATGAACTCATAATTAACAATATAAATAATTCTAACTTAGCCAAAAATGAACAATTATCCCAAATCTATAATTTATCTCATAAATCATGTAAATCAATTTCCAACAACGTTAGATATCATGATAATATAATCCTATTACATAGCAATGGTTTCAACTTATGAAAATTGCATCTACCTCATGATGGATATAAGAAAACGAAATCTTGGTGTTGTGAAAGTATAGATCCAAGCTTAGGATACACATGCAAGCCTCCCAAATGCCAACCCTAACTTTGAATGCCATGATTGATAGTGGTGGTGGAGATCCAACTCTATGGATGTAGTCCAAAGTCTCCTAAATGCAATATACAAGCCCACATGTTGTGAATCTAACCTTCAAACATACGTGCATGCATCCAAGAATGAAACCTCAACTCTAAAAATGCAAGATTGAAACTCCCCAATGTAACCCAAGAGTGAATCCAACTGAAAGTAAAAGGATTTGAACTCCTAAGCATGGAATCTCATGGAAAATTGGAAAGAGAAACTATTGTCCCAAATATATAACCCTAAAGGAGGATGAATAGGGTTATTAGCCAAATTAAAAATTAATTGCAAACTCAAAATCAGATTAGTGCAAGTGAAAGTAAATATAAGAACAAACAATAATAAAGAGATAATGAGGAAGAGAATGCAAATGATGTTAACGAGGTTCGGCCTGCCGCCTACGTCCTCGCCTCAAAAGCTTGCTTGAGCATTCACCAATCCACTATCACTCTCCTTCAAGGTGGAGCAACAAATCTTTACAACTCCAAGTGTTCTTTACCAACACTTGTTCAAGACATACTCTTTAAGTGCTTACAAATGGGGGTTTTCTCAACCCTTGAATACAACATGATTTGAGTATGTTTTTGTGCTCAAGAAACTCTCTCAAAAAGTGGATACATTGAAATTGAAAGCTCACTCAGCTATTGATTGTATCTCAATAAATGCTCACAAGTGAAATTAGGGCTTGTAAATGAATGATCTTATTTTTGGCTCAATGAATGCTCATAAATGAGTTTAACACTAGTATTTATAGCCTAAGAGGTCCATATGACCGTTCTGTGGCAATAAATGCCGGGAAAAAAGGTTTGGTAGGCATTTAATGCTCAAAAGACCGTTTAAAAAACTAGCCATTATGTGACAGCCCGAAGGTTTCGGTTGTTTAAAAATTATTTCAGTCGTCTGAAATTAGCATTTCAGTCGTCTGAAATGAGGCTACTGAAAATACTAGAGAAGGTGTAATTTGGGTCCTTTAGTGCATGACTTTCAATTGTCTCAAAGTCCCTTTCAATCATCTCAAATATTATTTCAGTCGACTCAAATGAGTCGTCTGAAATTTATAGAGAGATGATATTTTGACTTAGTTATTTTCAATCTTCTGAAAGACTTTTCAGTCTGCTAAAACTTAATTTCAGTCGTTTGAAACTTATTTCAGTTGTCTGAAACAGTGTTTCAATCGACTTAAATTTGTTTTCAGTCGTCTGAAATTTCTTTTTCTCAGATATGAAAAAGATTCTAAATCATTTGGTTTTGGGATTCATATCCCTTATCTATGGGTGATAAATATGGTCCATTTAAGTTTATAAATGTACGAACCTAAGCCCTTGATCACATATAAACGCAAATTGAGATCAAATCTTACAATTGATCCTAAACACATTTGATGGAAGCTAAATTCTTCGCTTGAAGTCCGTTTGAGTGTTGGTCAATATTGACTAGTGTCTTTTGCTGCTTTTTGGCTTTTGACTGGTCATGTATGACTTTGCTTAAAATCCTTAATTGCCTGTCTCATATTGAATTAAGATGCTCATTAGGCCATCTAGTGTATTGTTATCATCAAAACATAGGATTGAAACCTTTTGGGCCAACAATCTCTCCTTTTTTGATGATGACAATCCATAGATGTTTTTCATAGGGTAAAATATGTAAAATTAAAGTGATATTCTCCCCCTATCAACATGCATCGTATAAATAGCTTATATAATACTAATATGCAAGCATTTTAGAGTGAAATTTCAAGATATGGTAAAGAAAATTTCATCCATACAAGATAAACTGAAATGAAATGAAATCAGAACTGTATAACTGTTAATCAAGTTCAACATATAGTTCAATACATCCAGTTTTTTTTAACAGTTTCAAAAAGTAACAAAACATCAAGTCATTTATCAACAAAAACATCTATCAAATGAACATCTTCTCCCCCTTTGGCATCCATAAAAAAAAATCATAAGGGAAAGGCAGTTAAGGAGTCCCGCAGCTGTTGGTGCATCTAGGCTTGAGTCTTCTTGATATCATCGATATTGGTACTCATGATGTTGAGACGATCATGCAAACCCTCAAGCTTTTCAGTAAAGTACTTCCACATGTCGATCATTTGCTGTGAGAGGGAGGAGAAGAGGTCGCGAATGGTAGCAGAAGGAAGAGAAGGAACAGGAGCAAGGGCAGTGAAGGGTGTGGGGGGTGTGGTATAAGGGATAGTGGAGGTGGAGGGTGTGGTGGTGGTGGGTGGGGGAATGCTAGAATTAGGGAAGAGAGAGGTGTCAGCATCCAATTTTGCATCCTCAGCTGCCTCTCCTAAGGGCTCTCCAACAGCTGTGCCTTGCTTTACCCAAATTCCATCCCGCAACTCATATTTCATTAAGGTAAGAAGAGTTTTGTTGACTTTGTCACCGAAGGTGGGTTGATATTCATCAGAATTGGTCAATGGAACGCCAAAATGCTTGAAAATGGTTGTGAGAGCCGCACCATAAAGTAAAATGCTTTTTCCTTCTTTGCTTCCTTTAGTAGACTTGGCTTCATTCTTAGTCTTGTCTACACAAGACTTCATGTGATAAATCATCAAGTGCCCTAGATTGATGGGTGCACCACTCAGAATGCACCATAACAGACAGACATCCATATAGGACACGTGGTCTTTGCCTCCTCCTTGAGGTATAACATTATAAAAAAGAAATTTATGCAACAAATTATTTTCAAGGGATAGGTCTTTGAGATTGGGCTTGAACGGTTTGGTAATCTCATTTTTTCGAAGAATAAGATTGAGAGTATTGGTCTGAATGAATCCTTCAACTCTAGGCCAAGCATGAGTATCAGAAATAGTGACTCCACCTTGGGGAATTTTGAAAATTGAGTTAATGATATAGTCACTTAGAATGATATTCTTCCCATTGACAAATAAAGTGCACCGAGAAGGTCCGGGCATAGAAAAATTTGTGTAAAAAGCACGCACAAGAGAGGGATAGCATGGAAGAGAAATAGAAACAAAATCCAACAAACCAATAACTTTAAGTAAAGATGGAATTTGGAAGTTGTATGTATCAAGAAAAGATTGTTCAAGAATTTTTGGCTAAATAACCTTTTTGTTTTTGAATTTAGAATCAAAAAGGTTTTTCGATTAAAGGGATTTGAAGTTAAGAAAATCAAAACCTTGTGGAGGAGCATCATGGCTAGCTTTGGTGCATTCCTCATGGAGAAGATCATCCTCATCCGGTTCATTGCCGGAATCGTAAGCGGGATCTCCAGGAGGAGTTCATGGCTGTGGAGGAGGTGGAGGAGAAGAAACATTCTGTGGTGGCTCTTGAGGAGGAGGAGTTGGTTCGCATTGCTCGGCGGCTTGAGTAGCGAGTCTCTCGGAGCGAGGTCGACTACGAGAAGTGTGAGCCATAGTGGTTTTCTTGGCCTTAGTGGGTTTGGAGGACTCTCCTTACTCGGAGTTCTTTCGTTTCTTCACTTTTTCTAGTGGTAGAGGGTTAGCTATGGGGTCTTTGTCACGCAATCCCAAGTTTGTGGCCTTTAATCTTGCCATGGAGGAGGTTTGAAAGAGAGTGGAGAAGGTTTGAAGAAGCTTCGGAGGAAAAGAGATGGAGAAGAGAGAGAAAAAGTGCGCGAAAAGTGTGTTTTAAAAAGTTAGGGCTCAAAACTTATATTTATAGCCCCGACAGCTTCAGTCGGCTGAAACTTGTTTCAGTCGTCCGAAACTGAGATTTCGGACACCTGAGAAGGGTTACAGTCATCTGAAACACTCGACTGAAAAAGACAGAGAGCATGAAAAATGAACATTCCAGCCCTAGATTTCAGTCATCTGAATTTGTAATTCAGTTATCTGAAAACGTACTTTCGGACGCCTGAGTTAATTTTCAGTCGTCTGAATCACACATCTGAAAAATACAAAGGGCATGTAAAATGTGATCCACAGGCTCTGAGTTTCAATCGTCTGAATTCACAATTCAGTCGTCTGAAATTGTTTTTTTAGTCGGCTGAAAAACTCAGAGAGAAAGAATATAGCATAAATTAAAATAGATTTCTCAAATTAGGCAAGTAATCATATATCATTACTTAAGCACATACTCAATTCACATTTTATGAAGTTAAACCTATCTTCTTGAAGAGGTTTTGTAAAGATGTCCGCTAATTAGTGTTCGGTATCAACAAACTCAATCTCAATATCACCTCTTTGAACATGGTCTCTTATAAAATGATGTCTAATTTCAATGTGCTTAGTGCGTGAATGCTGTATAGGGTTCTTAGTGAGATTAATTGCACTTGTATTATCACATTTTATGGGAATATGATCATAATGAAGTCCAAAGTCCTCAAGTTGTGTTTCATATACAACATTTGTGCACAACAACTTCCGACCACTAAGTATTCAGCCTCGGCTGTAAAAAGAGCAACCGAAGTTTGTTTCTTGCTAAACCAAGAAACTAGGGAATGTCCAAGAAAGTGACAAGTCCCACTTGTGCTTTTGCGACCATCTTTGCATCTGGCAAAGTCCGCATCAGAATAACTAAGCATGTCAAATGATGTGAATTTAGGATACTATATACCAAGATTGATAGTGCCATTAAGGTATTTAAATATGCGTTTAAGAACAAGCATGTGAGATTCTTTAGGACATGATTGATATCTTGCCCACAAATATACGCTATACATAATATCAGGTCTACTTGCGGTGAGATAAAATAAACTACCAATCATACCTCGGTTTTTCTTTTAATCCACACATTTACCTTTTTCATCATTTTCAACTTTGATGGAGGTGCTCATGGGAGTGGCGAAATTCTTTCCATCTTCCAATCCATACTTCTTGATTAAATCTTTGACATATTTGCATTGATTTAAGAAGGTTCTTTCCTTTGTTTGCTTGATTTGTAGTCCAAGGAAGAAATTGAGTTCGCCCATCATGCTTATTTCAAATTCTTCTTGCATAACTTTAGCAAAATCCTCACACAAACTTTCATTAGTAGAACCAAAGATAATATCATTAACATATATTTGAATAATAAGCATGTCCTTATCAATGGTTTTGATAAAAAGTGTGGTATCAAGTTTTCCTCTTTTAAAACCATTTTTTATTAGAAAACCGCTAAGTCTTTCGTACCAAGCTCTAGGAGCTTGTTTCAGACCATATAAAGCTTTTGATAATTTGAACACGTGGTTTGGAAATTCATGACTTTCAAAACCGGGAGGTTGTTCAACATAAACTTCCTCTTCAATAAAACCATTTAAGAAAACATTTTTTACATCCATTTGAAATAATTTGAAATCTTTATGACATACAAATGTAAGAAGCATCCTAATGGCTTCAAGCCTAGCAACTAGTGCATATGTCTCATCATAATCAATGCCTTCTTGTTGATTGAAACTTTGGGCAACTAAATGTGCCTTGTTTCTTACAATGGTGCCCGATTCATCTTTCTTGTTTCTATAGACCCACTTGGTGCCTATTACACCATGGTCATGTGGTCTAGGAACTAAGGTCCAAACCTTATTCCTTTCAAATTGGTTAAGTTCTTCTTACATAGCTAGTATCCAAGATTTATCACTTTTGGAATCATTAATATTCTTAGGTTCAATTTGAGATAAAAATGCAAGATGATCACAAATATTTCTCATGGAAGAATAAGTTTCTACCCCACGTGAGGGTTCACCTAGGATTTGATCTTTAGGATGATTCCTCACAAATTTCCAAGTCTTGGTGACATCTAGATGAAGTGGAGTATCTTCAATTTCTATTTCTTCTTCCGGTTTCTTGACTTCAATGACTTCATCTTCTTCCTTTTCTTTGCCTTTGTCTTGTGGGTCTTGCTTGTCATTAAGATTCATGTTCTTAACTTGTTCTTGCAAGCTAGTACCTACATCATCATCATCATCTACATTTCTCTTGGGGGCAAAAGGGTTAGTTTCATCAAATACAACATGCATAGATTCTTGAACGGTTAATGTTCTCTTGTTAAAAACTCTATATGCTTTAATTTTCATAGAATATCCAAGAAATACACCTTCATCAAATTTAGAATCAAATTTAGAAAGTTTATCTCTATCATTTAAAATAAAGCATTTACAACCAAAGACTTTAAAGTAACCTATATTAGGTTTCTTGTCATTCCATAGTTCATAAGGAGTTTTACCAAGTTTGGATCTTTATAGTACTCTATTCATTAGATAGCATGCGGTATTAACGGCCTCGGCTTAAAAATATTGAGGTAAAGAATGTTTATTAAGCATAGTTCTAAACATTTCTTCAAGTGTTCTATTCTTTCTTTCAACCACATCATTTTGTTGAGGAGTTCTAGGAGCGGAGAAGTTGTGACCAAAACCATTCTCATCACAATTTTGTTCAATATCCTTATTGACAAATTCGCTCCCCCTATCACTCCTAACATGTGTAATGGTATAGCCTTTTTCATTTTGGACTCTTCTACAATATGTAACAAATGTAGCATGAGTCTCATCTTTATGTGCAAGGAAGAACACCCATGTATATCTAGAGTAGTTATCAACAATCACAAATGCATAGTGCTTCTCTTTAAGGCTTGCAATAGCAATAGGTCCAAATAAATCCATATGGATGAGTTGTAAAGGTCTTGTAGTTGAAATATAAGTTTTTGTTTTGAAAGAAGACTTGGTTTGTTTTCCAAATTGGCATGCACTTCAAACTCCATCTTTTGAAAATTTTGCCTTTGGTAAACCTTTTACAAGTTCATGCTTAGAAAGTTTTGAAATCAAATCCATGCTAGCATGTCCAAGTCTTCTATACCATAACCAATGATTTTCATTTAAAGCAGAGAAGCAATGTACATTTTGTAATGCGATTTCTTCGAACTCTATAGCATAGATGTTACCAATCCTATATGCAACAAATAGGGTTTTATCATCATCCTCAATTATGCATTTATTGGATTTAAAAGTAACTCTATAACCTTTATCACATAATTGACTAATGCTTAAAAGATTATACTTTAAACCATCAACTAATAAAACATTTTCAACGCAAAGTGAGGAATTCTTACCAACCTTGCCAATGCCAATTATCTTACCCTTGGCATTGTCTCCAAAAGTCACGAATCCGCCATCCTTAGGCTTCAAAGAGACGAATTTTGATCTATCACCCATCATGTGCCTTGAGCAACCGCTATCAAGAAACCATTTCTCATTGCTTGAAGACTTCAAGCATACCTACACAACAATTTCAAGTAAATTTCTTTGGTACCCATATTTTCTTGGGTCTATAGGGGTTAGCCATAGGAGGTGAGGTTCCCTTAACCACCCACACTTTCTTGGTGAAACCTTTAGGTCTTCTTTTCATGTTATAAGTATAGATATTATGTCCTTCCTTATTACAATAAGTACATGAGATTTTAGGTGAACTAGAGGCCTTAGGCTTTCAAGTCTTCCATCTTATCTTTCAATGAAATATTTTCACTTTCAAGACTAGATTGAGAGATGGTAGGGGGTGAGTCTATCTTGCTTTTCAACTCTAAGTTTTCAATTTTTAAAGCATCTAGTTCTTTTTGGCGAGATGTGATATTCTTTTTCAAATCATTGTTTTTGTGAGAAAATTTTTTTAATTCAAGAAAAGTCTCTTCAAGTGCATCTTGCAATTCTTCATAAGTAGGAGGTTCTTCTATAGGATAATCAATAGAATTAGGTTCAATTATCTCATCTTCTTTTGCCATGAGACAAAAGTTTGCAACCTTTTGATCGCAAGAAATCTCCTCATCTTCTTCATCAATATTTGCTTCATTATCCCAAGTGATGGTGAAAGCTTTCTTCTTGAATTTTCTATTCTCCTTGAAGTTGTTGTTGTGACTTGTCTTGTTGTAGTTGTTGTTGAGTTAAGGACAATTTATCTTGATATGTCCAGGTTTCTTGCATTTAAAGCACACTTGTGGTTCTCTATTTGATGTCTCTCCTCTATTTGGAATCCTTTTGGAGGAGTCACCCTTGTTGAATCTCCTTCCTTAATTTCTTTTAGAAAAGAATTTTTTGAGTTTGTGAGATATGAAAGCAATGTCTTCATCTTCTTCATTCTCACACTCTTCACTTGGTAGTTCTTCTTCATCTTGTGAGGCTTTGAGAGCCATGCTTTTAGATATCTTCCCTTCATCAATTTCACGAGATTTGAATGCGAGTTCTTGTGTGACTAAGTTGCCGTCAAGATTACTCAAGGTCATTGATGATAGCTCCTTTGATTGAAGTAGAGTAGTGGTGAGGACATTCCATTGCTTAGGCAAGCTCCTCAGAATTTTTCTCACCAATTCGAAGTTAGTGTAGGTCTTTCCAAGAGAACTCAAAGGATTAATAATAGCATTAAATCTAGCAAACATGTCTCTAATAGATTCATCCTTTTTCATTTTGAACATTTCATATTCACAAACAAGCATGTTAATCTTTACTTCTTTCACTTGAGATGTTTCTTCATAGGTGACCTCTAATGTATCCTATATCTCTTTGGCACTAGTGCACCTAGAGATTTTGCTAAACTCATCATTAGTTAGAGCATAATATAGTAAGTAAATGGCTTTAAAATTAAGTTCAAGGGACTTGTGATCAGATGTGGTGTATTCTTGTGGTAGTTTAGGAAGTGTAACTCCATCTACCACTTTAGTAGGGATCAAAGGACCTTTAGAAGTGATATTCCATAGCTCATAACTAGTGGATTGAATAAAAATTTGCATTCTAATTTTCCAGAAATTATATAGAGATGCATCTCCATTGAAAAGAGGTGGTCTATTGGACAATTGTCCCTCGGTGAATCTATTACCACTATAATTGGCCATATCGTTCCTCACAAGACAAATATGTCCAATGCAAGTGATTGGGCTCTACTACCAATTGTTGTCCCAAATATATAACCCTAGAGAGGGTGAATAGGGTTATTGGCCAAACTAAAAATTAATTGCAAACTCAAAATTAGATTAGTGCAAGTGAAAGTAAATACAAGAACAAGCGATAATAAAGAGATAATGAGGAAGAGAATGCAAACGATATTAACGAGGTTTGGCCTCCCGCCTACGTCCTCGTCTCAAGAGCTTGCTTGAGGATTCACCAATCCACTATCACTTTCCTTTAAGGTGGAGCAGCAAACCTTTACAACTCCAAGTGTTCTTTACCAACACTTGTTCAAGACACACTCTTCAAGTGCTTACAAATGGGGGTTTTTTCAACCTTTGAATACAAAATGATTTGAGTATATTTTTGTGCTCAAGAAACTCTCTCAAAAAGTGGATACACATAAATTGAAAGCTCACTTAGCTATTGATTGTATCTCAATAAATGCTCACAAGTGAAATTAGGGCTTGTAAATGAATGATCTTGTTTTTGGCTCAATGAATGCTCATAAATGAGTTTAACACTAGTATTTATAGCCTAAGAGGTCCATATGACTGTTCTGTGGCAATAAATGCCAGGAAAGAAGGTTTGGTGGGCATTTAATGCTCAAAAGACCGTTTAAAAAACTAGCCGTTATGTGACAGCCCGAAGGTTTCAGTCGGCTAAAATTAGCATTTCGATTGTCTGAAATGAGGCTACTGAAAATACCAGAGAGCGTGTAATTTGGGTCCTTTAGTGCATGACTTTCAGTCGTCTCAAAGTCCCTTTTAATCGTCTCAAATATTATTTCAATTGACTCAAATGAGTCGTCTGAAATTTACAAAGAGATGATATTTTGACTTAATTATTTTCAGTCTTTTGAAAGACTTTTTAGTCTGCTGAAACTTAATTTCAGTCGTCTGAAACTTATTTCAGTCGTCTAAAACAGTGTTTCAGTCGACTTAAATTTGTTTTCAGTCATCTGAAATTTCTTTTTCTCAGACATGAAAAAGATTCTAAGTCATTTGGTTTTGGGATTTATATCCCTTATCTATAGGTGATAAATATAGTCCATTTAAGTTTATAAATGCACGAACCTAAGCCCTTGATCACATATGAACGCAAATTGAGATCAAATCTTATTATTGATCCTAACACATTTGATGGAAGCTAAATTCTTCGCTTGAAGTCCGTTTGAGTGTTGGTCAATATTGACTAGTGTCTTTTGCTGCTTTTTGGCTTTTAACTAGTCATATATGACTTTGGTTGCTCGAAATCCTTAATTGCCTGTCTCATATTGAATTAAGATGCTCATTAGGCCATCTGGTGTATTGTTATCATCAAAACATGGGATTGAAACCTTTTAGGCCAATAGAAACTTTCTCTCTCCTCACTTTCTCCTTTTCATTCTCTCTCTAAAATGTGAAGAAAACCAGCAAAAATGAGGATATGAGGCATGAGTTGGGTGTTTTAAAACACCCTAGGGGCACATGCATATTTTTCCCTTGAAAGCTAAAATATAAGGTGTAGTTAATTCAGTCGACTGAATTACTCAGAATACCTCTAAAATATATGAAATGTATGCGAAAACATGTAGATGCATAACCATAGCATGTTCTAACATACATATCATCCAAAAATCATACATACATCATGTAATCATACATATAGATTACCCATACATAAGGTCATCCGATAAATCATGGGATTAACTACACTAACTATAGATTAAACCCTTATTAGCATATTTAAAAATTACGGGTGTTACATTAAAACTCTCTCATCTCTCCTTTAAATTGCTGTCATTATCCTTGCAAACCTTTGCCCATTTTAGTGCTCAATTGCATTAGGATTATACCCCCGAACCCATCCACCAAAGTTCCACTAGAATAGGATAATGCATGCATGCATTAAACCTCCACTAATCTCCAATCGTCAATCCATCTTCATCCTTCAAGCATCACTTGGAGTATCAAAGGAGCACTTCAAGGAGGCCTCTGGAAGCCTAAGTAGGCATCAACAACATCACTTAAGCAAAGCAAATGTGATAATCACCTACACTAGGTGAGTTTTTCTTTTAATTCCATTTTGGTTTTTCAATTCTTAGTATCATGACTTCTATTTTGCAGACCTTAATATGTGAAGTGTAACCCTTATTCTTCTTATTCAAGAATGCACACAAGGCTCCCTAACATGTGGCATGGAGGGGACAAAGCCTAGTGCAATGGATTTGAGGTGAGAAGACCCGAGACCACCCATTTGCATGCAAACCCATTCTCAATACGATGCTAACACCCATTTTCTTTCTCTTGATTGCATGTGAGTTTGATGCTCTCTTTGATGTGTGAAATGAAGTTTGAATACATAAAAAATCAATGCAATACTTAAGAAAAATCAAAGTCGGCAAGGTTAGGACCATGCATGCATGCATATTGTTTCACTAACCTCTTTTTGTTTTTTTGTTGGTAATCATCAACTTAAATACAATTAATCCCTATGCTATGGAGTTCAAGGACCAAATTCAATATCCTTATGCTTGGAGAGTTACAAGGACAATAATCAAATCATTCAAAATGGTTACTAACTTCTAACTTTGCTAGCCACTAACATTTAGAGGTTGTGGTCCCTTGACCCTCCTCCGCTTTGGCTCTATTTTAGGGGGTTGTACCCTCCCCTCAGATCATTGTACTTTACTCATGGTTGTGGTCCCTTGACCCACCTTTTATACACTTGTGATTATCAAAGAAATATACATCGGATTCATCGATTCCAAACCTTGTCAAGGTTGATAGTGATTATGTATCTTTTGATTATTTGAGGTGTTTACTCTAACATTTCATGCAAAGTGATGTTGATATCCATGTTAATTAACTAAAATCAGTAGCCTATAGTAAGTCACCATGCTATGGACATGGTTTAAAGCACTAAATGTTCAAATATGTTCTCAGCATGGCAGCTTACTACCATCAACTTGTAATACCCGTAATTTTTAAATAGGGTATTAAGGGTTTAATCTATGGTTAACGTAGCTAATCCCTTGATTTTTCGAATGACTTCATGCATGGGTAATGCATGTGTATGATATTATGATGTTGGATGTGTTTTAATGCTTATTTCGGTGCATCGAGTATCTTTCGGGTGCGTTTAGCCTTATTTGCAACTTAAGGGCTTAAGCTGCTGAAATTTGGCTAAGTGTTGGGGAAAAAGTGGATTTTCGTAGATCTTCGTTTTAAAGGATAATTTTTGGCGGTAATGAGAATTTATAATATTATAAGACATTGGTGATTTTATGGGATTTTATTAGCATGTTTGGATTGGGTTCTACGCATGTTTGTTTTAGGAAAATCTGTCGGGAGACGGATTTTGTACTAAAACTTGAAATTGCAATTTTGATATATTGGGAATTTGATTTTTCTGATATTTTATTTGGATTCAAATGGGGGGTTATTTGCTTATTTTCATTAAATAACTTAAAGTAATCCTCTCCATTCTTTTATTCTCCCTTTTACTTAAATGTTTTTAATGAAATAAGGCTGATGTCTGTGCTGATGAGGTGTAGTCTGACTGACTGTAAATTTTTCTACTGACTGTGTGTTTCAGACGTCTGACTGAAAGTGACATTTCAGACGTCTGAAAGTTCCAACGAGCGAGGTTTTCTGGAGTATAGTTTCAGATGTCTGAAACTACATTTCAGACGTCTGAAAGTTGCGATCTGCAGATTTCATAAAGGGTTAAAATGACATTTTTGCCCCCCTTTTCTATATAAACCCATCTAACTCGTCCCAAACACTACAGATCTGGTTTTTAGAGTATGGGAGAGCTAGAGAGAGAATGGGAGAGAAAGAGAGGGTACGGTGGAGAGAGAAAGTGCTTCTCCCTCCATTTTCATGGGTTTTCATGCATTTTTGGGTATTCTCTCTCCATTTCTAGCTAGGGTTCACTTTTGGATGGCAGGGGAGAGCATCATTCATGGCATTTGGAGTTAGGGTTTCTTTTTTAGGCTCACACATGTGTCTTGGAGCTTGCTCTTGGTGGATTTGAGCTTGAATTTCATGGGATTTGGCATGGATGTTCATCCTCACCAATTCCTTTGCATTTTAGAGGTATTTTCTCACACTTAAAGGTTAGGGTTTGTATTCTTTTAAGGGTTTATCATCTCATTCTTACATTTTTTGGGTTATTCATGCATATTGGGGAGTTTTGGTGGCGATTTGGAGTTGGGACCTCCATTATCTTCATTAACCAAGTCATTTGGGAACTATGGCTTCGATTGGGAGCTTGCATTTGCATCATAGGGCTTGGATTTCATACCCACAACTTCAAAGGTTACATTTTTCTACGCATTTGGTTGAGGTAGGTGCAATTTACATAGTTTTAAACTATGGACATGATAATATGGTATATATTATCATAGTAATTGGTATTCTTGGGCTTAGAATATGTATATAAATGATTTATGAAATAAATTTTGGAATGAGATTATAGTTATTTGATAATCTGATTTGGGAATTATGTTCCTAACGAATTTTGGTTATTTTATACATGTTGTGGAATATAGATGTATGGATTTTACGGTTAATTTCCATGTTTAATTGATGTTTTTCGATTATGATTTCAAGACTATAATCATAATGAGAGTTTATGTTGTTTATGATGTTATTTGATTATGGCTTATATAGCATATTTTGAAGATGATTTTGGCTAAAAATTATTTTATGGTTTATCGCATTGCATGTTGGGCATAATCATGCATTAAATGGACTTAATGAATACTGGGTAAAAGTATTGCATAAAAATGGGTCATTGGAATTGGACTACTTGCAGTCAATGGGACTTTGCGGTGTTTTCCATTCCTTTGGTCCTGGGGTACTTTCCGGTTCCAGGTAGGAACTCTTGTGTTGTCCTCTTGGAGGTTAGGTTTAAATCCTCCGTTTCCGCGCGAAGACTCCTGCGGGAGTGGTTGGTAATAAATGGATTTAATGTAAATTGGACATGAGTCACATGCATTGGGCATTATGCATTATTTATTTTAAGTTATGGGTTATAACTTATTTTGGGAATTGTAATATACTCAGTTAGTATATTTTGATGTAAATGATATAATTGATTTTATTTATATCATTTCTTTAGTTTGCTATGTCAAATTGTATCTACTGAGTCGTTGGACTCACGCCTATTATTTTAAATGTTTTTCAGTATTACAGGACATGAAGTTACGCGGAGGCACGCTTTCTTGGGATTTATTAATGTATTTTCATAGGATTAATGAATGTATTTCGTTAAATTTTATTCGAGCCACTGGCGAATGTAAATGTAAATTTAATCCGGGTTGTAATTTTAATTATTTATGGTTGTGTGTACGTGGAATGCGAGGCATAGGATGATACCACACTCATGGATGACATGGAAATTTTTATAGAATGAATTTTTATAACAGGTTTTATGATAGTATGTCCTATCTATGGATGGGTCATGTCCGAAAAAATGAGAAAATTTTCAATATGGTTGAGATTTTGACATGTGTCATCCACGTTTTATTAAAGGATTTATTAAAATAAAGCTCGTTTTATTACTATGGATCACGGCTTAATTAATTTGGGTCGTGACACAACTTGGCTCGAATAATTAACCCACTAGAACATGTTAGAAAAATCCACCAAAACTCTAGGGACTCCCTCATATCCCTATTTTATGTGGTAAAAATTTCAGCTTTTGAAAAAAATCATTTGGTCCCATTTTCAACCTATTATTCCAAGTATGCTCAAACTTGGGCAGATTCTGTCCACTTCACTTTTTGTGCATCAAAAGTTCGTTAGAAATATTCTAAAAATTCTACAAAAATTTGTGAGTGTTCTCTCAAGTGGTCCAAATAATCTCATCGAAGGAAATTGCAAAAAAAAAAAAAAAAATCCACAACTTCAAAAATGACCCAAAGACAGAGACTGCCTCCAAAAGTGGCAGTCTATGTTCATGATTTCAAAAGGCCAATCTTTTCAACTTGGAAAAATCTCCAAAAATTAACAAGTGCTTTTCAATGTGTTCTTGACATCCCATAAAATGGAATAACTTATAGAAATTATTTTAACCATGTTTAAGCCATTTTTTTGTACCACTGGTTTTGAGAAAACCCCACTGTTTTTACCAAGATGATCAAATCTATTTACTCCCACCTCATGGCTTTCAAAAGGGTCATTGTTCAATCCGGAAAATTCCACAAGAATTCTCAAATGATTTTCAATATGTTATCAACATGCCTACAAAAGGAAATAATTTTTAAAAATCATTTGCATCTCCATTTGGCCATTTTATCACAATCGGATTACAATAAACCCCACTGTTTTTACTAAATCTCTTAGGTTGATGTTTATTTACAACCAAGGCTTTCAAAAACCCACTATCCTAATTCTGAAAATTCGATAAAAATTCTCAAGTGATTTTGAATGTGTTATTAATATTTCCACAAAAGGACATAATTTTCAAAAATCATTTTCACCTTCATTTGGCCATTTTGTCATGACTGGTTTTGTTAGAACCTTACTGTTTTCTAAAATGTTTTAAAAAACATGTCTCTAAATGCTTGTCAAAATAACAAACCTGAAATAATTTGTTTCAAGATGACATGCTCAAAATCACTTGTTTTCATGAAAGATGACACATCCATCTTCTCAAGTCATGTCTTAAATATAATCCTACTCCCTTTTCAAAATTACGTTTTCTTAAGCCCGATTATGTGAAGTGGTCAAGTCAAATGATGTCATTTTTCAAGATTGTTTTTAATAAAATATTTTCAATTTCATGTCCTTTAGTGGTTTCTAAATGTTTTAAAAAATGTGTCCTAATATTTGTTAGGGATTTTATTCTCAAACGATAAGTCAAGAAAATCCTTCCAAAAAGGACATATCCAAATTATCACCTTTCAATAGAAAGGTGACACATCCATTTTTCCTTTTTATTTTGAGTCACGGAAACAATTTTCCAAAACACCATTCTATAAACGCAATTTCTTCGTATTTGGTTCAAACATCATGAGACGATACTCCCACTTTTACAAAATGAATCCCATTTACATTTTAAAAGTGCTATCTTATCCAAAAATGAAACTTTTCCTTCAAATGGGAACTTTTATCTTCAAAAGACCCCACTTATCTTCAGAAAAGAGCACTCCTTTTACCCTAGCTTCAATGCTTTCGGAAAGCACTCATTTCAATCCATCTCTGATGTTTTCAAAATCTTGGAACTCCCTAAGTCAAAGATTGATGCATGCTTGTCAATAATTCATTGAAAATGAAATCACATCATTCCAATTTCCATCATTTTAAAACAAAATCTTACCATCATAAGATAAGGGGTATTCTGTCAATTGGAGCAAACCAATTTAATATGAAATTTTCATTTTTGAGAAGGAAAGTGAATTTGTGATCTTTTCAAAAGATCTCAAATAAAACTCAAAGGCACATTCTTTAAATATTTTCAATCTAAACTTGTGTCTTGTGCCTTTAAGGACCTTTTAGATTATCATTTTTTAAAGTAAACTACTCAAATTCATCATCTTCCAAAAAAGAGCATTTCATGTCAAATTGGTCGTATAGAAAATCAATAATGCTAATAGGAAATTCTAATAGAAATATTGTCAATACCAGAATTGTTGGATTCCAACGGGTGATATGAGGTGCCTAACACTTTCTCCACTCGTAACCAAATCTCCTTACCTTTAATCTCTAGTCAAGTAGACCAGATCTCAAATGGACTAATTTTTAAATAGACCTCAAATGGATTAATTAAAAAATCTCAAATGGACCTATTTTCAAATACACCTTAGGATGACCACTCATGCCCTCAAACCCATAACCTTGATTTTTTAAATATGCTCCTAATAAATTTATTCAAACCCATCTAATCCTACAACCCTTATTCCATGCCAATTGAGGTCGTTCCATTAAACCTCTTTGCAAACGCTCCTCGCCAGGGAGCACTCACACTCTCACACCTAGGGATTTTTAGGGTAGCGACATACAATTAGATGGAAGACTGACTTCCATACATTTCTTGTCCATGTTACAAAAGAAAAAAAAACTAAAAAATGCTAGCAAACCGCTTAAACTGATTGAACCCGTCCGACCCCTGCAGTGGACCGGTTCGATCATCCGATCCGTAGCGTGTCTTAAAAAAGTGAAGACGAATTTAAAACCTCCCCAAGACGAACCCCCAAAAAACCAAAACCCACTCTTTCCTTCGATAAACCCTAGCTAGCTCTGGAAGGAGCTTCTCTCTCTCTCTTTCTCTTACTCTCTTTTCCTTCTGATGGATTGAGTGGCAACATATCGTTGAAGCCGTGATGCAGATTGCAAGAGGCGTGGTCACCTTCTCATCTAAAAACTATGCCTCTCGATTGACCCTTACTAAAACTACAAGGGGTAAAATGCCCTTTCCTGTTTAACATTACTTCATTTCATTTTTGTGTCTATACCGTCTTTTTTTTCCTCCTTTTTTTGTGATTTTAGTTTTGGCGTTTTATCGTTAACAAGCATTTCTACATGAGTATGATAAATTATTATTCTTGTTGTTTATGGAAGAGGAGCTTCTGTGTTGCATGATTGCTTTTGTAAGAAGAAAGTGAGGGTGAACTTCCTTTTTTTCACCTCCAAATGAAATTTATGAGATATATATATATATATATAGATAGATAGATAACAAAAATTCCTTTCGAACAACTATTTATTAACATTCAATAAATGGGATGGATATATATATATATATATGTATATATATATATGAAAACTTAAATGTGACAATCACTATAAAGCACCAACGGCATGTTTATTTGGCCAGAATAGGGGGAATTGGAATGGAATGGAATGAGAATGACATTTAAATGGTGAGTGCATATTCCCTGATTCCGGCCAAACAAACAAGCCCTAAGAGAATTGAGAAAACCTATACATGGAGGGAATTTTCTTGAATATTGTCACATTGTTAGGAAACCCATTTCGTATGTATATGAAAACCTAAACCCATTTTATTTAGGGTTGACTTGTTCATTGATACTAAGAGCTGATCTCGAGTTCTTCCTCTTTGTTAATAAAAATTTCTTCAAAGGCTGAATGATACTTGAATTTTTCTTGTTTGGATGTCTCTTGAAAGCTGAATTGTTTCCTTGTGTTTTGCATATAAGTTTGTGAACATATCCATTACTGTGAATGGAGCAATTTAAGATATTGGTAGCCATCATTACAAAATGTATGAAAGTTTTTGAAACAGTGGACTTATCAAAAAAGAGAAAAAGAAAGGGTTTTTGAAACAGTCGAATTTAATTTATTTTAAATCTTCATCCTCTTCCATGCGTTATGGCCTCATTAAAGATGATGGGTTTGAAGCTGCAATTCATGGCCTCATTAAAGATGATGCATTTGATGCTTCAATGCTATGTAAAATACAATGCAGCCACTTCAATTTCCATGCGATAGCCAAATAGGCCTAAGTAGATAAATTTGTCTAGGAGCTAAATATAATTGTAAGTTTGTTACATTTTGATAAGTACGCACCTTTTCCTGCTAAGGTTTCTAGAGAAGAGTTAGTTTCCATACTCTCTTAGGAACGCAGAAAGAATTGTATGTTAATAACTGTCAACCTTTTCTGTGTGGCTACGTACCCGGTACCTCCAAGTCTTCAACAACATGGTTCAATCACGATGTCAGTCAGTCTCCTTCTTCATCATCAGACCCCCTGTAAAGTAAAGATCAGGTTATCTGCAGAGCCTATTGAACAGCCTCCATCTTCTCTCTAATTTTATTTGAACTGGAATTTTTTAATTCTGGAATTTTTTCAGTCAGTCTCCTTCTCCATCATAAAAAAGAAGAATGATTTTGGTAATGAATTTTGATTTGGACTTTAAGTCTTACCTTTCCTTCTCCTATTTCTTTGTAACCCTTCAAAACTCTCTTGCTAGAAGTATTTTTTTCATTATCAAAGGAAAAAAAAAAGCTCTGGCAAGAGAGTTTTGAATGGTAGGCAGGAATTCCTAGTTTTTTGACTGCGACACCCTAGTATTTACTCAACCAGGGAGTGGGAAAAGAAAAGAGAGGGGAGGGGGAGGTTATCAAACCTTTTGCTGTCTGTTTTTTCTTTACTAAGCCAATAATGGACAAGTCTGGAGTGATTCAAACATGTCTTCTTAGGAGTTGTTCCCACCCCCAATTTAATCACATTCATGCACAAAATTATGAATAGACTTTTGTTTTACATAACTGCTCTTCTAGATAGAGCATTGGTTTAGACTACCCAGTTTCCAGAATTTTAATTGTTTCAAATTAGATTTGATAACATTCTGCAATAGCATATCTCCTTGTTATCTGCTTTATAGGATTGATGCCATGGCTTTCCCATTATTTTATTTCCTTAGTACAAGAATTTGGTTTATTTGCATTCTAACCTTAAAAAACATGTAATCATATCTAATTTTGACTATTGACAGTGTTCACTGACATAACCAAGGTTGTACGTGGGTCAAATATTCAGTGGCGTGGAAGGTCATATGCTGCCTCTGTTCCTTCTGACTTACCAAAAGCCCAGAAAGGTCGAAAAAGGGTTTCAAAAGATGAACGGAAAGCTATGGTTGAATCTTTTGTGAACAAGTATTGTTTTTTTCCCTCCATTTTAAGTGGCTAGATAAATTCAGATTTCATATGTGCAATTGGAGTTCCAAGGTAAATTTCATTGAGAAAATGAGTGCTAAAAACTACTACATGGACATTCTGTGTTTTATAAACATGAAAAGATTTACATATTGCCTTGATGAAAATTATAATCTTTTGGTAAGGAAACTAACAATTCAAAAAGGTTCAATTTGAACTTTTATTTTGAGAAAAATCAGGGAAGTTTTAGAAAAATATTAATCATGAAAAAATTGATTTGACTTCAGGAAACTTTACGAAAGATAGATGCTAAAAAATTTAGGATACTTCAAAACACAACAATGTGTTTTTTAATTGGGGAATTAGTGAGAAGTCCACTTTATAGGACTTATGGAGGCATAAGTCCACGTGGAAAACTTATGCAGCCATAAGTCCACTTTTAAGAAACATGATTGTTTTTTGGCTGCGTTTTGGGATGTTTGGATTGAAAGGAATGCGAGGATCTTTGAGGACAAGGAATCTTCTTTGGATGAGATATGGGATGGACTGCACTTTTTGGGATCCATTTGGGCTTTTTCATCTTAGGAGTTTGTTCGTATTCCTTTCTTCTTAGTAAAATCTGATTGGAGAGCTGTTTGCAGCTAGTTTGTGAAGCTTTTCTTGTTTTTCTGTTTGTTTTCTTTGGGTGGACCCCTTGTCCCCCCTTTTTTGTATTCTTCTTTTTATTATTAATAATATTGTTTTGTTGCTGATAAAAAAGAAGAAGTCATTATTACCTTCAATTGTTATTTTCTATTTGCAAATTTTAAAATGGCATAACTTTCATTATACATATCGATTTTCAATAAAATTTATATATTTGGAATCTATTCATCAAGATTCAAGACCTTCGAAATAAGATCCATGATGAATATGAAATTATATATTAATTAAAAAAAAAGAGTTACATTGACCAAATGTAATTGTTTTGAAAACTTACATGTAACTGTTTTGTGGGGGTTCAATTGCTAGACAAATAGTTATATCTATTAAATATAACTTATAAATCAGTTAAATTTATATGTATTTGGAATTAAAAACAGTTAAATTAAAATATTTTATGTAAAATTTTAAATTTTTGCAAGTATAATTGCTTTTCCAAAATAGTTACATGTAACTGTTTAGCCCAAATACCTGTGACTAATTTTCATTTATCACGGTAAAAAATCCTCACCTCATCATGATTTTTCATGTCCTACAGAACATGTACCAGTGCCTTTCCATGTCAAGTGCATAGGTCTTCTTGTATGTAGCAATCTTGTAGAGGTAGAACCATTAGCTAAAAAAAAAAAAAAAAAAACAAGTGTTTCATTATAGCTTTGCACCATTTACATCATAATGTATAGATTTCCTTGAAGTGTGCCCCAAGGAGAGCCTAATAAATCTGAATCATGGGGTTTCATGAAGCACATAGTGTGCATAAAAAGAACAGCAAGGGATCAAAAGAGGCATACCACCAAAATTTAGAAAAAGCCATTCCATTTTCAGTCAAAACTGAGCTGGTCTACATCCACCTCCACCTCCACTTACCTACAACCTTTCTCCACCGCCACCTCAGCCTTCATCTACCAGCCATTACCGGACCCATCTACCACCATTAGCTGCAACCTTTCTCCACTTACTTACAATCCCATCAGGACATCATCACCCCTGTCCATCTTCATCTGCTAATTCTCCCAGCCTAGTCCAAGACTCCTGGGTCTTGGAGATGGATATGAGAATCCCTTGCAAAAGAAAAGCTTTGAGAAACTGAGTGGGTTTAATGAGGGGCGGGATTCCTCGGGTGTTTATGGCGTTCAACGGTAATTTGGTTTGAAAATTGCAATTGTGGACTTATGGCTGCACCAAATTTCTTGGTGGACTTGTGGCCAAAGTCGCTATTTTTTAATTTTTATGAAATTGGGTTAATTAATTAAAACTTTAAAAGTATCTGCTAGGGATATATTTCTTTATTTATATTCAGGATGGTTCACAAAAATGGTGTTTTTTTTTTTTTGTGTTTGTTTTTTTATAAAATTGGTTCAGTTTTATCTATGTTTTGTTATCCACTAAGGGGGGACATGATTTAAATGCTCTTCCTTGATTCAAAGTAGGCTGGTACGAAGTGGAGGAGTTCTTTTATAATGTTTTGTGATTTAGGATTATATCAATAAAATTGAAGGAAATTTGACAAACTAGTTATAAGGCCAGCCATTCTTCATTGCCATTTGTTGGGCACCTGAGAAATATTATGGTTATAGAATGAGCATCGCTTCAAGACTTGTGAACATTCCATTTTCATACCCCTTCAGATTGAGGCTATCTTCAGATGCATCTTTTAATCCCTGTTTACCTTGCCATCCATTCTATTAGTTTCCTTTGTGAGTGAAGGACATGTTCATATGGGTTTTGATGGAGTTTGGATGGGTTTGGTAGGGGAAATAGCACATTTGTGACTTGAAGGGCCTTTTTGTTATTTTAGATGTTTGTTTGCCCTCCATTATGATCCTAGGGACATGGGGAATCTATTTATCTGATTGGTTTAAGGTTTGGTTGGTTTTTGATTGCATTTGCTCAAGAATGATCCACAAAGGCCCTTTCTACCCCATTTTTTTTGGTTTTCTTAAAAATGCTTTTCAAACTTGATCCCATTTCCAAAACCAATGCTTCAAATTGGGTTAGTTTGTTTTTCAAACACATTCTTTAATGTTTTCAATAAGCTTCAAGATGTTTTCATTACAAATAATAGCAATTTTGGATTCACATTTTCTCGAAAATTGCCTTTTAGGCTCTTAGTTGCCGTTTTCTTCCAAATTTCAACCAATTAACCCAAAATTGAACATTTGTTTTTCATAAAAAATTCATGTTTTTAAGTAGAATTTCGAATTTGTGGCATTTTGCAAAAAGAATAGATGGATTTTGGATTCAAAATGGCCTCGATACGTGTGTTTGAAGGTGAAATGGTCATTGGGGATTGCCCGTTGGGCCTCTGGAAGGCTTGGCTGGCCTTGGGCATGGCTTGGCCGGTCCTAGGCTTGCCTTGGCTGGTCTTCTCATGCCTTGGCTAGTCTTGGCCCTTTGCTCGATGGGGTTTGCCCCTTTTTTTCCATTTTTGAGCTTTCTTGGCTACCAAGTACCTCGTTTTCAACCCTTGGATCAAATTTTGAGTTTTTTAATCTCAACCATTCATTTTCCAGGCCTTTCACTATAAAAAGTGACCTTCTTCCTCATTCCTAGATGATCAAGTCTCAGTTGAGTCTTCCTAAGCAAGGCGGAGATGAAAGGCTCTTTCGGTTAGTACATAGAGGCATACTTCCTTAGTACCCTCACCGGAAAACCTTAAGAATAAAAGTTTTGAGCTCGTAGTACATATACTTCCTTAGTACCCTCATCGGAAAAGACTCATTTTCTTCTTGTTCATGGTCAATTCTTGGCATTCTCTAGTTGGAGTTGTGCCGGATTTTCTCGAGCATACGCTAGAGGAAACAAAACAGAACCCTGCCTTGGTTCTGCAAGGTTTGACTTGGTCCCTCTTTTATATTGTATGATTATTGCTTGCATGATGTTATAATCTCTATGTGATGTGATATGCATGCTCTCCCTTGGGTTCCATCACTTGTAGGAGAATATTAACCCTAAACCCTAGATCAATTCTCTTCATTTTCTTAAAACCAAGCTTTTTATTAGAATCAAATAATCATTTTGTTTTAATTAGATGTTTTCATCAAATCATGAGAGAATAATCATGGATTTTCATCTACGAAGGGTAGAACCCTCCTATGTTTGTTCGAACTACGTGGGCTTTGATCCTCGCAAGAGGTATGTAGGTTCCTCACTTGAGACCAATCAATTAGGTTAGATTTTTATTTTCCTTTGTAATTACAGTACGTGATGTGGTAGAATTAAATTATTCCAACTAATAAAAAGAAACGAACTCGAGCGATGTGGGTGCCTATAGGCTTTGGCCTAGAACCTTCCCCCATCGTAACCTAGTCCCTGAATCCATGTTTTCTGCTTCGAGACTTGCTTTTTCCAAAATATGGAGTCAAACATGGTTTTTCTTAAACCCCCTTTTTTTTATGGTTTCCTCATTCATTAAAAATAAGGTGGTGACTCCCAAAATCAAAACCAATTCCCTGTCATTCCGTGTGGGCACCGCGAGTGATTTTTCTGATGTTCACAAGACTGTTGCATTGTTATGGCATGATAGGGATTTTTGCATTATAATATTGTATTTGTGAGATATATTGCATCTTTTCTTTTGGTTTGTTAAGCTTAATTCAGGTCAGGCTTTAGTTCTTTTTTATATATTCTATGTAAACCTTCTTAAGGTCCATAATGAAACAAAATACAGTAGCTTGCATAAACAAATTTCAGTTTTGCAACATGGTATTGTTCTTATAGATCTTCCTTTGCTATTTTCTGGTCAGTGGTGAGTAGTCTTGTTGACACTGCGATTTTATTTTGAGGTCCATAAAATAAGATTTAATTTTTTTGATCTCTGCCCTCATTTGGGGGTTTTTCCAAAGCCAAGGTGCAAAAAAGGTGTGCTTGAGTGACCTTGCTTTCTCATTTTTTTTTTTTTTTTTTTTTTTTCAAAAAATAAAATCTAATTCCCTTTTCATGTCAATGTTATTTACAACCATTAGATTGAGCAAACATTTAAAATAAAAAAAAAACCAAAAAAAAAAAACTAGAAATAGGGGGTAGTAATAAAACAAAACTCTAGTATCTAGCCCTAGTTGTCTTCGAACAGGCTCCTTCACACTTGCCTCCGGCCCTCTTTAAACAAATGCGTAGATTTTCTTCTTCTTCTTCGATTTTATTTTCTGCTTTGTATGATTGTCTTTTGTTGTTATTCTTTGATTTTATTTTCTCCTTCGTATGACTTCTGTTTTATTTTTTTTTTTTATGCAGAAAAAGAAGAACTTCTTCTTCTTCTTTTTGTATATTGAAATTGTATCATCTTTATCTTCTTTCCAGAAATTAATTGAATGAAAAAATAAAAAAAATTATATTATCTTATTCTTCTTGTAATTTATATACTGAATTTGTAATTTTTTTCTCATCTTAATCTATATGTAGTATTTTCCGTATTGAAATTATTGTGCAAAAAAATAAAAATTTAAGTGAACTAGAATTTGTACCAAAAAATTAATTTTGGTGAATTTTTTTTTTTTTTTGGGTGAACTAGAAATATTACTAATTAATTAGTGGGGACAGCTGCTTATAGTTTGATTTTTTTGTTAGTTTCATTTAACCAATATTTTTAATTTATTTTCTTTTAATGTGTGCCTCACTTCTCTCAGGCCCGCACTTTGTTTGTGCCTTGCACCTGGGTCCTAGGAGTCCTTGGTGCCTAACTATGCTCTAAGGTTTATCTTTCATCAGGTGAAGAAAATGTGTGGTGTACAATTTTAAATTATAGTTTGTATAATTATTGTTTCCTCCCAAAATTTTGGGGAGGAGGAGCAGAATTATAAGAATAGGAAGTATCAGTTTGGCTGAGAGCCTGTTGTTAGCGTGGAATTTCTTGTAAATTGTACTTATTAGCTATGGTTAGATGATGAGGATGACAAACCTGATCTGGAAACTCAAGATCTGGACGTGAATGGAATTTTTCGTTTTTGAATGATTATACAAATTATCGAAAGTACTGTATATGCTCCTGTACCATCTAGTCTGTTTATTCTGGAAGCAACTATACTGTGAGTGGAATTGTGTTTTGTTTTTAGAGTTTTTACTGAAGTAAACCCTCTTCTATGAAGACTTACAAAGAAACAAACAAGAAGGGAGGTACTCAGTTCTGGTTCAGTGTGTCTAGGACCTAAAGAAGCTCAAATTGTATGCTCATGGAATCTTTAATTAAAATGTTATTGGGTCTGTCAAGTTTTGTGGCCCAGCTGTTACCCGCCTTTGTACGCCTCCTGTTTTGGGTTATGTAAGGCTGCCTTGTTTCAGTCTCAGTGTTTGAGGCCTGTGAAGCCTATTAAAGGGCCTTCATTTCTGAGTTTGACTCTTGCTAAACCCTTGGGGCCACCCAAATGAGGTTTCCTTGGTCCTCATGGGCCTTGGTCTTACTTGGTCCATGTGGGTTGTGGGGTCTTACATGGGCTTGGGTTTGACTGAAGGGTTTCCTCGTTATCAAAAAAGGAAAAAAAATGTGGAAAGGCCATGAGGCAGCCTTTTAGTTGTGTAAGAGCTTTGACAGTCTCTGTTTTAGTTGTTACTAATTGTGATGCCATTTCAATAGTGTGTGCTTGGGAGGGCTTATGAGGCTTCGGTTGTAGTAGCCATTGTGAAAGGGAGTCTCAGCCAAATCACCTACATGCTCACATATACATACATGGCAGTTTGTGGCAAATTTCAGTTCCCATCAGTTTGAGGGTACTGCTGAGCCTGGAAAGATGAATATGTACTATGTTGATGCATGGCGTTAGAAAAACCAAAATATAATGTGAAAAGAGGGAGTAGTGCATTGTAATGTAATGTGATAATATGATGTACTAGTTTTTATTCCTTTTACTTTGGTTTAAATGTAGATTATTTTAGCTTTGTACTTATTTTCTATTGAATTTTTCTTAGAGGTACACTGTTAATACAACACATTTTCTTTAGTAAAAGGACCCAGTTTTGCTAGCTCTCTTCTTCCTTGCTTCTTTTGGTGAACTATGTTAGTTGCTTATTACCTAAATTTTACTAAAACCTTCTTTTGGTAAACTATGTTAGTTGCTTATTACGGTATTACCTAGATTTTGTAAGTTTCTATCCATTTATTCTACACCCTGAACAATTGAATTTAAAATTAAAGTTAAAGTTATAACCTTGAATACCTATATCAATCTGGATATTTTCAGTTTATCAACACAAAGAAAAAAGAGAGAAATGAATGGATTCACTTTAAATTTAGATAACAATAGTGAGAGTGAGCAAGGGAAAGGCAATTTATGTGAAATCTTCCCAAAATTTGGCCCAATAGCACTTAAGTGAATCGCAGCACTAGTTAGGCATTAACTCTGGTCAACTTTATGGTAATATACAAGATTTTAATAGATTAGGAACCTGTCAACATGACTGTCAGCCACTTTTTGTGATTTGTACAAGATCATACCAATATGCAAATTCCTTGTGAAACTTTTATTTTTCTTTTCATTCTTACTATCATGAGATTTGTTGACTTAGATCTTGCGAATACCTGCTTAGTCTCTCTCTCTCTCTCTCTCTCTCTCAAGATACGTTCTTGCACATTTCTTGCTTTTTCAAAGAAGAATTTTAATTGTTTCCATTTCCTGATTTAAACATTGGAACTCAAGAGGGATGAATCAAGTGCCTGGTCTTGAATAACTATGAATCTTGTACACAGTAGGCTTCCTTATTACACAATCAGCATTTTTAGTTTGTCATCAATCTTTATGATTACTGATTATTAAGATTAATAATATTCTCTTTTTCTGATTTGTTGTTTATTAATTGTTATCATCAATCATAATCATTGTTATTATTTTTTGACTTGAAATAAGAATAAAGGAAAACTGGATTTTTGTATTGGATCTGAGATGTCTGGTAGGACTAAGTGAGCTGTTAAAGGTTGTCATGTTCTGTGCTTGAATGATCATAATTACCACTCTCTTTGCAGGTACAGAGAAATGAATGCAGGAAAATTCCCATCTGCTGATTCTGCTCGAAAAGAAGTGGGTGGCTCTTTTTATGTAATTAGGAAGATCCTTCAGGAGATAGAATACAATTCTAAAATATCTCCCCTAAACAAGAGGAATCAAAATATCTTGGAAAAAGAACTAATTAAAGAGAATGAATCGTTGACTGAATATAAAGAGGTCTCGAGCAGTCAAATGACAGTGGATGCGGAAATTCAGAATGTTTCTCAGAAAGTAGCTATCAATGGCGAGGTGATTGGTGATTCCAGTGACAAGCATTTAGAAGCCAAGGTAGGGTCCCAAACTTCCACTTGGGTTGAGAATACCTTGTTTGATGAGGTTGGAAAGTCCCAAACAGTAGTAAGTATTGGACATTTGTTAGATTTTGCACTAGTATATAATGTGGATATAGCTTACATGGGAGGAAGAATAATTTGGATCTGAAAGATGGAATTTGCAAATATGTTGCACATTCTGGGAGGAGGTTGGGAGGTTGACCATTTCATCTACCTTCAAGTCTACAACTGGATCTTCCAAGTCAGAAGTCAACACTTAGCAAAAATTCCCTAAGCAAAAATTCCATAACACCCATTTCTTGGAATCCATAAAATCTTCTTTCTTTAAAAGTTGAAGATGTGGGAAACATGAGCTCCTTTCCTAGCAAAGCCGTAGGGCGATAATTAACAAGCTACGAAAATGTTGGTTTTAGGTTTCTTGTACTGAACCTAACATCTAGGATGAAAACACAATTAGTGTGAAGACATTTTCTTAACAGAAAAATTCAGAGAATATAAGGCACATCCAAACACCCCCGATGGAATGATACATAAGCTGATTTTTCGAGATATCTTTTTAGAACCCATTTAAATTGGTGTATTGCGATGAAGCACATATACAGATATGGGATACAGATACAATACAATACAAATACACTGATTCAACAATTCTAAAAAATGTAGGATATGATATGGCGAGAATACGTTAATTAACAAATATATTAATATTAATATTTGGCCTAAAATATCAATAATAAACATTTTTTTTTTTAAAAAAAAAACCTGTACAAAATCAATTAATATGCAAGAACAAATGTCCAAAGAACATATCCATAAGCATCAACCATAAACATCATTCATTCATTAAAAAAAAAAAAAAAAAAAAAAAAAAAAAAAAAAAAAAAAACCCACAATGACATAAACATTACAAAATAACTATTTAGCTCTATTACTCTACAATGGTTGCTGTAGGAGAGAGATAGGGTAGGAGAACAAAATGGGTTTATTGTTTCGAAGTATGGGTATTTTGTTTTTTTAAAATTTACATTTAAACCCCCTTTTTTAAAAAATAATTACAAACTAACCCTAAACAATTCCCAAACGTATCCGTTGTGTATCTGATAACGTGGCATTGTTTGTTACTGCAGCGATATGTACCGAGAGTATCAGATACGTATCATGGAGTATCCTAGGCGTATCAGTATCCGATATGGATTCGTTAGGGGTTTTGAAGTATCCGTGCTTCATAGGTGTATTGCAAACCTTTCTTGGGTTCTTGCATGGATTGCATGAGATGGATGGTGGTTTCTTCCTATCCACCTCTTGAATGCCCCTTTATATTATTGTTAGATAGACTGCTCTATAATTAATGTTTATTTATTTATACATTTTATAAATAGGCAAGAATGGCCCTCTTGTTTTTCTTATAGTTATATGTTCAGTATTTTTCGTTGCAGGGTGATCATTTCGATTTTGTTGCAACACACAGTCATCTGCAAGAGAAGGAAACTGCAGTTGATTCTCATCCATCATTTGAAAAACCAGAGGAATTTAAAGAAGGGGAAGCTGTGACTGAAGATTTGCAAGAATTTGATGGTCCAAAGCATAAAACCGAGCAGGATCAAGGGTCCCCTAAATTAGATAATTTAGCAAGGTGAGCTTTTGTTTATTTGTTTGTATATTTATTGATATATGGTTATTATTATTATCAAATTCCTAATGTTATACTACTTACAGTGTTTATAAGTAGCACTGTTTAAACTTGTCCGAGTCAAATCAAAACTCAGATTTTTTACTGAGTGAGTGAGTCTTTTATGAAAGGTAACAATTGAAAATGTTTAACTTAATGGTCAGAATTAATATCAGCGATGGAAGCTTCTCCTTCAATGATTGGTGTTGAGTATTCAAGCTTTAGAATAACAGTGTGATTTAATATCAGCAATGATTGGTGTTCCTTCCATTGAAAGGTTGTCATAATGTACTTATATCCCTGTGTGATGTGATGCTACACCAAAAATGAAAAAAAAGGTATTTGGTTATCCTTATTTTGTTTCGGTCCCTCTATATTCAATTTTTTTTTTCTTTTTTGGATCAACAACAAAGAGAATATTTTATTAAGAAAACAACAAAGTACAAAAGGAAGAGGACAAGGTGTCCTCACTCAAGACAAAAACAGACTAATTGCCAACAGGCATCTATTATTGCATTCACCCAACCCAATTGTACCCATTTTGGGAACGTCCAGTACAAGAGTGGTGAGTCGCCAATCCGGACTGTGTAATGTACTTTATCTGCACTACATAATACAAGCCGACTTCCAATCCTGCATAATCATAAACAACGGTATTCCTTCAAAGGCTTTAGAAGCTGAAGCCCAAAAAGTAACACACTCCCCCGACCCTTCTTCCAACTCAAATTTTTCCTCAAATACTCTAGTATTCTTCTCTAACCAAATAACCCAAAACATAGCCATGATAGCACATCTCCAAAATGTTAATGCCCTCTTACTCTTCCCAAAACTACCATAATCAATCTCAAACATACTAGAGCATGATCACAGGGTACCCAACACACTCCAGCCCTTTGAAAAAGCTGCTGCTAAAGCCCCTTAGCCACTCGGCAATGAATAAAAAGATGATCCACATTTTCTTTCCCCATCTTACACATGATACACCTTTATATTCACCAGATTACTTGTTTGATCATATACTTCCTAATTATAATTTATAAATACATTTACAGGAAAGTCCATAAGCATGCATGGCCCCTTCGGTCACATTGTAGTTTGCCATTTCGTAGCACCGAGAGATTATAAGTTTTGTTTATTATTATTATTTTTTTTGGTTTATTATTTATTGTTTTTGTTTTTTTTTTTTTGGTAATCCTATTTCTATCTCTGTATCAGATATTCACTCAACCATAATCTCATCATTACTTTCTTCTTAATTCTCCCTCCCTCCCTTCACACATATGCAACCCTCTTCCACATTTCTCTCTCTCTCTCTCTCTCTCTCTCTCCACAATCTACATAACCATTTCGTAGCAACGAGAGATTATAAGTTTTGTTTTATTATTATTATTATTTTGGTTTTTTATTTATTGTTTTTGTCCTTTTTTGGTAATCCCGTTTCTATCTCACTGTATCTGATATTCACTCAACCATAATCTCATCATTAATTTCTTCTTAATTCTCCCTCCCTCCCTCCCTTCACACATAGGCAACCCTCATCTGCATTTGTCTCTCTCTCTACATAACCATTTTTCTAAATCACTCTCAAACATATCATTGTCCCTCGTTTCCATATCTTCTTTTGAGTTAATATACATTACATTACATAAATAATGTGTTATTGACATATTGGGAGTTGTTATATTGAGAAATTACTTTAGTTATGTTTGACGGATGTATAAATGGATATTATTGCCAAGATTTTTCTTATCAACATTTTATCGATGACTTCTGCTAAGAGAAATATAGATGATATTGAAGAAATTTTAGTCCTTTGCTCGGATTAGATTGCTTTGAACTGCCAGTCTTATGCTTGGAGTATTGAAGGTGCTGTCTTTAGGTTGTTGAGGCTCTTCTTTGAATACCAAGTCTTCTACTTTGATTGCCAAATAATTTAACAATAATGCTGTGTGGAATAGTGAGATACCTGCCTTCTGTTGATGCTGGGGTTCAGATGGAACAAGATGCAGCTTTCTGATTACCTAATCTTTGTCAGTATACTAACATTGATCAGAATTCTAACTTGTTGAGCTTGTAGTGCTGAGTCCTTTCTTTGGAGCATTGTAGTGTTGAAAACTTATGGATTCTTGAAGCTTTGTATTACTTTGATGATTTGCACACGTTATGATCTTTCTAACCTAAGCCTCATATGAATCCACACATGCAGGCCTAGTCCAAGTGATGTATTAGAACACTAGATTAATATTGTGTTTGATTTTTATGGTGCCGAAGGCTTGTGATTTAGGGTTTTAAGGGTGGCAAAAGGTTACTAGAAGATGAATTAGAGGTGGAGTAGGTCATTATTTAAAGGTAGTAAGTGGCTGGAATTTCAGAAAATAGGTTGTTGGAATTTCTATACAGCAACTCTTTTAGGATATAGGATTTTGGCATAGTAATAGGCTTAGGGTTTTACTGTTTTAGGTTGGAAAAAAAAGAGTAAAGAAAATAGGGGCTGGTTGTGGGTTAATCAGAAAATGAAGTACTACAGAGATTTAATGAAAAGAGAAGAAAAAGTAGAAGTAGAAGAGAGAATCTTCTCTGGGCAATCATGCCATCAATAGTCAAATTGAAGCGCTCAATATTCCATTAATCAAAGTGTAATTTTGTTTCGATATAGTGATCCTTATTTATAGACTCGAGAAACCTTGCTAAGCGAATATATTTCTTCTAAAGATAAGACAAACTAATATCGAAGCCAACTAGGACTCAAATTCTTCAAATATAAAAAGTTTTAACTTTTAACTTGAGAAAATACTCCTAATTGGAATCAAATTAAAAATAGAAACTCTTTAGAAGTCTAACCAAAATAGGACCTATATAAAATAGAAAGCTTGTAAAATTACAAAAATACTGCTGTCCATGACTAGGACTTGATAAAACTAGTAAATTAAGAAACTAATGGCTCAAACGACTACTATGGACACTTTCCTTTGGACCAAAAGTACTTCATTTTCATGGATTCCATAACCAAGGCTTACTATTCCAACAAGCACATTTCTTTCTTAACTAATTAGGAACTATGACATCACTAGGTCATTGACTTTGCCAATATTCATTCATTTTCATTTGCCCTTACAATCTTTATCCTAATTCTAACCCTGGTCCTTGTCCTTTTTTTTTTTTTTTTTTTTTTTTTTTTTTTTTTTTTTTTTTTTTTTTTTTGTCTTTCAAACCCTCTACTTTCCCCTTCTCTCTTGACCTACATTTTTTGTAAATCTATGTTTATGATTTTCTTAAGGGTGGCGCTATTCGCACTCCATGTAATACTTCTCACGCTCCCCCTAGTTTTTTTATCACCCAAATTGACATTAATATCCCTTCTCTCTCTCTCTCTCTCTCTCTTCATTCTCTTCCACTGCAACAGTCTCATCCTTTTCCCTTCAGCACTGTTGAAACACAATCTCGCCGGCCACACGGCCCACACAAACTCACCCACCTATCACCACACTTGAAAACCCCATGTAATCACAAACACTGTTACCATTTCAACAAAAATGAACCAAAAGGGAAAAAATGAAATTCTTCTTCGACGAACTTCCTCGGCCACAAAACCCATCCAACCATCACCACCATCAACACTCTATCTCTCATTTATGAACAACACGATGATTTGGTCGAAACTTGCTTAGATTTGGCACATAATCTTAGATATGAACCAACATCGCCGGCTATAGCTGCCAGTCGAGCTCCTTGACATCTTAAATCGAACCCCCTTTTTTATTATTATTATTATTATTTTTTACGCCAGATATTCCCCTCGCCATCGCCGGTCTAGTTCTCTGTCAAATGCTCAAAGCCCTTCATTCTCCATGTGCAGGTTGGATCTCTTTCATCATTTTTGCTTTCAAAACACTGATCCAATATTTGTGAAACACCTTTTCTCTTTCTTCATTGAATTTTTGCAGATTTCTTTTTGGAACAAAGTTTGTTGGGTTATCATTGTTGAAGGTTCTTGAGTGGATTGTCTCTCCCCAACTTTGGATTTGGAGATTAAGAATGTATTGGAAAGGAGAAAAAGGGAATGAATGACTTCATTGTGAGTTGGTGGATGAGACTTGACTTAAGGGCATTAAGGTCAATAGATGACATGATATAATGCAAGGGAGCGTGAGAAGTAGTAGGAGCGCAAATAGCACCATGCTTTTCTTAATTCTTATTGAGTACTAGTTTGGAAACTAAATTTTTAATTCTTAAAATCTCAGTAACGCATTATTAAACTATAATCAAAATAAAGAGATGTGGTGCTATGGATCCTCAAAGGAGGGATTGAATTAACTAATGTCAAGCATCACCTCAAATTGTAGTTCATTTTTATTTGACAAATTATGACAAGACATGTAATTTTATTTTAGAAAACAGGTTTGATTATTTGGCTTACCTGGCTTCACTCAAAACTTGATAAAGGGATAAAATTTCTTTTAGTAAAACAATCATTTTTAAAACAAATTTATTTTTTGGTAATTGATGACTGAAAAAAAAAAAAAAATCTAAAATTGTTGAATTTATATGAGGAATTTTATCGATAACATTATCTAAATTTTTAATAGTTTGTTTATAGAATTAGGAATTATTATAGAACTTCTTCGGGTGTGTTAGTGTCGTGACTTTACAATCTTTTAATGGAAGCTCTTGCCCTGATTTCATGAGCCAACATTACAAATTAAGATAATCAATGATCAACATTATTTCCAATGTTATTTATTTTTATATTTTTGCGTTCTTATTATTTTACTTTACACTTTGTAGAGACCTCTTACTTGTTTATTAGCTAGTCGAATAACCAATCATTATAAATGGCTTTACATAATTTTTTGATGAAGCATGAATTTAATGTGGGCCTTCAATTTGGAACCCATATTTTTGTCAAAGGGGAGACCCTCCATCTAATATATATATATATATATACTAGTTGGTGCACACGTGTGTTGCACGTGGCTTTTTGTTTTTTTTTATTCTGAGAAAATTTTTTCGCATTTTGTAGATAAACACTTACCAAATAAGATAGAAGACGCTGTTAATGGAGAAAGTAGAATTTAGAATTATGTAGATGATATATGTTAAGGTTTAGGGTTTTATACAAATTTGATCTCCTATTTATGTGGTTTTACAAATTAAAGTATACAAATTATGGTATACTTTGAATTCCTATTTATAAATTCCTATTTATATTTATGTGTTTTATATTCTTATTTCCTCTTTATGTGTTTTATATTTTATATTCCTATTTCCTCTTCCAATCAATGTACTATGTATAAGGGTAGTGATATATTTAAAATATAAAATAAAGGTATATTGGTCAATCAAAAGCTTTTCTGACATTCAGCCTTTTATAAGTAGTATAGATATAGAAAGTTGACGTCCTGGATGTTCGAGACCGATTGCATGGCTCCCTAGCCGTGCATGCATTCATGCGCACACACGTGGCTACTATGCATGACTCCCAACTGTGTTATCATTTCCATGTCCAATCAATTTTGTGTATATATATATATATATATATATATATATATATAGATATATAGATAGATAGATATTTATATGTGCTCACCCCTAATTTTTTTCTGTCTCTCCTATGTGGATGCCCTCATCTCTCAGATAATTTTTAAAAATGCCAAGTCAATTGCCCTTGCGCATTTTTCTCTACCCTTATTTCCTATATAATCTCCTCTTTTATCTGCTGCATAACCTCTTATATAATCTCTCCAATGCATATTGTATTCTAATCCTATATGAAGCATGATTCAATTTATAGTCAATCTTTCACTAATAGTTGAAAGTTGAAACATGAGTTGGCTTGATTTTCCAGATTTAAAATATTTAAAAAGTATGGTACTTAATTTTGAATTTAAATTTTATTTTATTGCTCGTAAATATTCTTATCTTAATTTTTTTTTCTCTAGATTTTGTCCCATACATCGCTAGGGTTCACCTCTAGTTGAATAATACATTTAAAATCCAAAATTGTACTTTATTGCATAGTACAAAATATGGATTAAAATGGACAATGTTGGCTTTACACTAGGAGGGATTTCAAGTTTGTTATAAATAGTGATCTCAAATCAGGGATCTTATGATGCAGAACATGTTAATAAGAGAAAGGAAAGCTTAATTTATTTGGAGTATTCTTTGTATGGGAATGATTGTATTTTGTATAGGGTTATTTTAGTAGTTTTCTTATGATTAGGGAATAGGCTAGCCTTCTGGGCTTTATGTATTTTTTTGTAGTAGGATGGGCCTAACTTAATTGCGGAAGTAGTAATTAGAAGCCTAGTTGAATTAGAAACCTAGTAAAATTAGAAACTTGATGGAGTAAGAAACATGATGGAATTAGAAACTCAGTCGACTTGGAAAGCAAGTTTATTGGAACTTTATAAATACAATTGTAATAGCTTTAATAGGGGTGGAGTATTGTGGAATAAAATAGTTATTTTTAGGTTGAATGTGGAACTCCTTTTGTGTTTTGAGTGTGGATCTCAAACAACTCTAGTGGTTTTGGGTTTCTCCATTTTCTTCTTTTTCTTATCTCTCTTATTTCTAGAGGTATTGTTCACAGACCCTTAACATCTAAAAAATTCTTTTTCCCGAGCCTTTATTATAGTCTAGGTTAAGTCTAATCTTGTACTGCATCAGTTTTGGTATCAGAGACTAAATTTTAGTTCACTTATTGCTGAAATTTTTGTTGTTATAGTGAAGAAAGAGGAAGTTGATGCTCTATCTCAGGTGGTAGACAACTTGGTGCATGCCTTTTATTCTTTCAAAATTGAGATGAAAAAAATGTTGAATTCCTTAATTCATTCAAAAGGATTTAGGAGTTTATCAACTCTATGGCCTTCAACTACTATTATCCTTAATCTTACTACAACTTAGGCACCACTGCCTTCTATAGTAGCGCCACCTATGACAGAGTGAGATCATGACCATGTCACCAATGATGTGTTTTACTTGGAAACTATTCCACCAATTGGTTTCATCATTCCAAATAGATTTCATGACATAACAGAAAGGCTAGATTCGTCATACTTATCACTCCCAACCAAGTTTCAACACTTATTCTACAAGTTTGAAGTTTGAGGATATTCATACTTTTAAGACTACAAAACTCGAGGTTGCGTTTTCTCTCATGTGGGGGAGAATGATGCAGGACATGTTCACAAGAGAAAGGAAAATTTGATTTAGTTGGAATAAAATTTGTGTGGGTGTAGACACCCCATTTTGTACCGGTTGTCATCTGGAGTCTTGAGGTCCTGATGATGAGGTCAATGTTATTCTATTGTTTTAGTCAATTGATATTCAACAAGAGAATAAGCATGGTGAATTTCGGGGGCAAAAACCACCAAAAAAGCCAAAATTTGCTGACCATGTGTATGTGCGCTCTGACCATGTGTAAGCATAACCGAGTTATGCGTACACATAATCGAATTATGCGTATGCATATCTGATTTATGTGTAAGCATAACCTGAGTATGCGTATGCATGCTGTCCAACTTCGTTTATTGCTCGAAAATTAAGCTTTTTTTCCTATTTGGAGCTCTAATAACTTGGAAATCGGTGGAGAGACTTTCCTAAGGTACTTGAACCTAATTTCCTCTATAAATACTTAACCCAAAGTATAGAAAAGGGATCCGAAACCCTGGTGGTTAGAGAGAATCCAAAGAGAGAAAATCCTAGAGAGAGACAACCCACCTTGTGCCTACCAAGAAGAACTTGGGATTCACCGTGCTTATTGACCTTAGAGAAGAAGATCGACAACAAGCCTTCGTAATAGACCTGAGGGACACGACCACCATCCCATTTTCCTTGTTTTTCGCAGTTCGTAAGTGATTATTTCTTTGACATATTTAGATGGATATTAGGATCTTTTTTTATGCATGATGATATATTGATTTAAATTGTATTAAAGCATGTTCATGCATTAGAATTAAAGTCTGTTATTTTATTCACATATTCATGCATTAGATTTAGGTTTAATGCGTGTAGATTAATTTCATAGAATATTGGATTATAGGGATGTAAAATGTTTGTTTTGCTCAACTGACACTGTGTCGCATGTAGCATAGGCGAACGCATAACCCTTTTATGCATACACATGATTGAGTCATGCGTACACATATTATATAAATGCATATGCGTATTTTGGATTTGACAGATTATTTTCAAGTGTTGTTTATTAGTTTATTTATTTTGTTTATTTCTTTATCAATTTACCATCTGTGTGTCGCGTTTAATTATTTGTTTGAACTAAAGGTATTCCTAATTAAATCAATTTATTAAATATGGTCAATGAACATGAAGTGGGGGCTGGTCTAGTGATCAGGCGACGTCGGGTGCCTAACACTTTCCTGACGATGTACCCTAGTTCCGAGCCTATTTCTTTGGTTATGACAAATTAGACCCTTGCAAGGGGTCAAAGTTGGTTCTCGGTCCTGTTTGGGTGGCGACTCCTCTCCGCACTAATCCTTCGGGGTTAGTGAAGTTCTCCCGAGCCACATAGTTTAGGACGCGGCGCTCACAGTGGGAATGATTGTATTTCATATAGGGTTATTCTAGTAATTTTATTATAATTAGGGAATGGGCCAGTCTTATGGGCTTTATTTATTACTAGTTATAACACATGCGTTGCATGTGAATTTTTGGTGTGGGAAAAAATTTCTTCAAAAGTCAATATAAAAATAATTTATTTGTAAAATATCATCAACCTATGAAGCACAGGCATGGACACGCAATATGGATACGGCACGATACAGACACCCGAACATGGCAATTCCTAAAAATCCTAGGACACGACACGGCAGGGATATGGCAATGAATAAATAATTATATATATATATATATAGGGAGGGATCTGTTTACACCTAGTGTAAAACTTTTTACTCTTACACCCTTTAATATCTTTTTATAGGAATAATATTTCGCTAATCCAACCGTTGGATTAGGTTCTTTATTTATGCATGTCATGCATGCCAAATTTCAAGTAAATCGGATATTAGGAGTTATGTCATTCATAAAGTGCCCCAAATTATAGTTTTATTTATATACAAAAATGTGAGTTTATAGATCAAACACTTCCCGATATTAGATTTGCTTGAAATTTGGCACACATGACATGTATAAATAGATGACCTAATCCAACAATTGGATTGGTGAAATATTATTCCTATAAAAAGATATTGAGGGGTGTAAGAGTAAAAAGTTTTACATTGAGTGTAAACGAATCCCTCCCCTCTATATATATATATATATATATATATATATGTAGATCACACACAATTAACTAAATGTATTTATATATAGCTTTATTATCCAAATGAAAGAAGTACGTAAAATATATGTAGTTATAAAAAAGAAAAATCCCATAAACAAGCAAGACATGTAAAAGTTATAATGAGATTTAACAATGACATTCATGCTAATAGCCTTGTGGCCTAGTGGTACTTCTCCCCATAGTGGGGGGAGGTCCTAGGTTTGTGTCGTAGCCGTAGGTTAGGTATTTTTTGATGTAATGAATTTTTATCTATGTTACCCAAAAAGAAAAAAGAAAAAAAAGGAAAACAATGGCATTCATTTGATCCATCAAGTACACTTATAGTTATAATAGTGTTGAAATGTTGAGCAATCTCCCTCTTCCTCATCTCCTTTCTTTCTCCCCTTCTCGATGGCCTCTTTCTATCTCCTTCTTGATCGCCCTTCTCTCTCTCTCTCTCTCTCTGTGTTTATAGTTGAGAGCATTAGGGATTTAGGGGCTTAGGGCACGAAGAGTAAAGGGCTTTTTAGAACTAAGTTTTGGCTTTTGCAAATGCCCCCCTCAATGGTTTCTAATAACTAAATCCACCTCTTTTAAAACAATTTAAAATTTCATTTTTTGTCCGGCCGTGTTCCGGAAGTGTCCCTACTGTATCCTAGAAGTGTCCAAGATGTGTCCAATATTAATTTATTTATTTTACTTAGTGGACACATATGGGCCGTGTTCGACACATGTCGGCTTTGTGTCCGCGATGCCGACATGTGTCAAACACGGCTATAGTACCCTTGGAGGCGTATTCGTACTTTATAGTCGTTAACATAAAATCTTGTTACATTTTGGTCTTTGAATCATTAGCATCAACATATGGTAAAAAGTGTATAGATATACATATGTAAGTGTAGTGCATGGAATCAAACAGATAGCGGGAAAAAAAAAAGATGCAAGTCCACAAACCCAGCAAAGAAGAGGGATGATGTGATGGAACTTAAGCAATCAAAACCTAAGCTTTGGAAAAGAATCACAAATTTGGATTCTGAGTCTTGAACCTTACTTAGCCTTACCTTCGTCTCCCTCATGCCATTGGCCTTCTTATCAGACAAGGATCCCCCACCCCCTTGGGTCCCCTTTCCTTCCTATTGGTCCATACAACACGATGGTGTTTGAGATGGAAAGGGGATAACAGAATAAAACGTTAACTCCTTAATGGTTACCATAAATTTTAATTGACTTTTATTACAAGATACTAACTAATTAAAGTTTCCAAAAACATTTGGCCAAAATAAAAAAAGTAAAAAAATTAAGTTCCCGAATATAGAACAACTTCTCCTCAACTTCATCCTTGAGTTGTCCGTTTTTCTTGCATCATCCTTCTTCCCCTCCAAACAGTAATAGCAATCATTGTAGAAGCAAACTCCACATTCTCCTTTATATGATTTTTTATGTTTTCCTTAATGTTTTGGTATTGTAGATTTAAGTAGGAATGGCAATGGGGTGGGTCAGAAAAATACCATCCCCGACCCTGACTTTGAAACTGTATACCTGAACCCACCCCAAAACCCGACAGGCGATAAGGCAAGGAAATGAAGAACCATCCCGACCCTGTTTTTACTTGGGAAAGCCGTACCTGCCCCGCCTTGCCTTGCCCTAGCAAACTATATAAATAATTTTTTTTTAATAAAAAAAAAAAAACTTAATTTTTTGCTACTGCAATGTGAAGTTAATAAGAAAAGTGGATTAGAAGGATTGAAGGAAGGAGTTGTTTAAAAGGTTTAAGCCTTTTTTTTTTTTTGGCTAGTTAAACACATGCATTAAAATAAGTGAAGCAAAACAACATCCTAACAGGCCTTACACACACGAAAGGAATGGTTTTCCACCTTACACGACCATCAGATCAACTTCCCAAGGTAAAATTATATACATTTGCATTACAATTGATACTGTCAATTCTAAAAACATAGAAAAACTTGTAACTCAGAGGATTGAATTTATGAAAGAAACCTATGACTGGTCGAAAAGGATGAGTACTGTCTCTAACAATTTCTACCTAGGATAAACAACCCACACCCTCAAATTAAAGCCAATAAGAAAACTGCTCATAATCCACAACAGCAAACATGTATTGGATTGGAAGTGAACACACACCAAACCAGAATCACCTGCAATAATTTGGGGCATATGGTGTAGATCCGATGTACGCGTGACCATAGACGAGATCTGGAATTTTGGAAGCATAGATCTGATTATTTGAATCACACTCAGTAAACCCAGTGTCGTTTGTCTGTGATGAGGTGGTGACGGTAATGGTGAGGCCGTGACTCATGAGGGTAGAATGCTGAGAGTGGGTATGTATGGATGGAGGCTAGGGTTTGTTAGAAAGGTGAAAGTATATATATATATATAAACATAAAAGTATAATCGGGGTGGGGTGGGTGGGGCAGGTCTACAGGTCAGGGGTTGTTTTATCCATAACCGACCAGTACCCGTTTTATTATTTATTATTTTTAAATAAAATAAAATTTCAACCCAAACCCGACCCTAAGCTCAAAAATTTTCATAAAAACCGTCCCTATAGGAGTGGGGTGGGGGCGGGTCAAAATTGCCATCTCTAGATTTAAGAATATATAATTCAAGCAACCAGAAAAAAAAAGAAAAAGAAGAGGTTATTCAAAGAAGAATAAGAAAAAGTAGTGAAGACCCTTATACATGGATCGAGGTTGAATTTATTTATTTGTTTATTTATCCAAAGAAGAAGACTAGTCAGACTTAGGATTTTTGAATATGCCCAAAAACCTCTCTGAATTTGATTTGACACACTCGACGCACTCGTCTTCTTTGGTGAACATAAAGGTTTCAAATTGCTTCCCAGACCTGAAGAGCTCTTCATTGCTTGGAATAGAAGACTATATGAGAGATGATGATCGGAAAAATAATTACAAAGATAAAACTTCATGCTAATGGATGAAAAAATAAAAATGGAGGATGGTCCTTTAATTTGGGGACAACGTTTAAGAGATTAGGATTAAGAGGTGTTCCTTCTTGTCACATGGCTAGAAGATTATTAACCATATTTATATTTATTGTTGTGGTTTAGGATTCTATTGTTTTGTTAAATATAAAGATTATTAACCATATTATCTCAAACCAAGGGCAAAAAGGTATATATAACTTTAAATAACGGTATAATTGTGAATCAAAAGTTTTTCTTAAGAGACTTTTATAATTAGTATAGATTATTATTATTTTTGTAATGGGATGGACCTAACTTAATTGTGGAAGTAGTAATTAGAAGCCTAGTTAAATTAGAAACCTAGTAGACTTAGAAGCTTGATGGAGTTAAAAACATGATGGCGATAGAAGCTTAGTTAACTTGGAAAGCAAGTTGATTAGAACTCTATAAATAGGATCGTAATAGCTCTAATAGGGGTGGAGTATTATGGAATAAAATAGTTATTTTTGAGTTAAGTGTGGAACTCTTCTTTGTGTTTGAGCGTGGATCTCAAACAAACCCTAGTGATTTAAGGTTTATCTTATTTCTCTCTCTCTCTCTCTCTCTCTCTCTCTCTATCTTATACCTAAGGATACTGTTCACGGGTAGTGTTCACAGGCCCTTAAAATCTAAAAAGTTCTTTTTCCTGGGGCTTTATTGTAGTCTAGGTTAAGTTCTAACCTTGTGCTGGATGACCTTATTTCAAATTGATCAAGCTCTGCACATAGCTGGCTACTTAGAGCACTAACCACCAAACGATTGCTATGTTACTGTCATTAACTTAAGCCCTTGTATAAGAATAGGGGCAACTGGAAAGCAGTTGCCTAAGGATTGAATAATCTAATCCAAGGATGTAATATCAGCTCATATTTGATAAATTGCATAAGTTTAATATACCATAGTATATATACATATATATAAGTTTATCTATCTTCATCAAAAAAAAAAAAAAAAAAAAAAAAATACAAGTTTATCTATGAGGCTATCTATGATGGGCGTTTATGGATGGGGCTTTACATTTACTGGTGGAACCATGTATTGATCTAAATTGTTCATGCAAATGGTAGATCTAAATCTATTCAAGATGTAGCACTCCCATATCTAACAAGAATTGGTGGTAAAAAGGCATTGTATATACCCACCCTTGGGTAGGCCAGTTGATAAGGGCGAACTTGTGATTGTGTGGTTAGGCACACGGTCACGGGTTCGATTGCCTGCTAGGACAACCCAAGATTTAAGTGGGTGGCCATGGCGGTGGGTTGCTGCGCTAGTCTCCCTAAGGGTTTAGGTTCCATGGGTGAGTCCAAAGGGCTTGCTCTGGGATGGTTCCCTTGTTATCACAAAAAGAAAAAAGAAAAAAGAAAAAAAAAAGGCATTGTATATCTTTACTTTTGTTTGGACAAAACATTATTGTATAATAGCACGAGATTCTGATTTTTAATCACGTGAAGGAAATTACAGAATTTGAAAATTTTCTTCTATAATTTATTATATTTAGAAGTTTACTGTAGATATGTATATATGTTAATTCATTTGTAATATTAAAGCAGCTTACATTTGTCATTAAAGTTGATGATTTGCCATTGAAGCTTGCTTTCTTGTTCTTCACAATTTAAAATTTAAAAAGGCTTGTTTTAGCTGTAACTTAGGTGGTTTGGATCCAAGCTCAACTTTACAAATGGCGGCCTTTAGGCAAGACAATTAGTACTTAGGCTTGATATTCGGTTGTAATTTCCAACTAGAATTCAATTTGAGTTGGGTTTCTGTGCAACTATATCCATGTGGCAGTTGAATTTCTTTTCATAATATAATCTTTATGTCTTTTGAGAAAATTGTGCTGCCTAGTTTTGCTGGTGTTGAAAATAAAACATTCACTCTTTTTTCCTCCAAAGAAATATTAGTTAAAATGTAATGCCATCTGTAGTAAATATTAGTTAAAATGTAATTGACTTCAACAGAGAGATGTATGAAGTTCACCAGCCATAATAACTCTCACGTGGTGAGAGAGTAGGAGGGTTGAATCCCACTACCAATAAAACTGTTTTGCAAGGGATGGGAGGAGGGGTTTTTTTTTTTTTTTTTTTTTTTTGGGGGGGGGGGGGGGGGGGGGGGGGGACCTACACTACGGTTCGTGTGCATACCACATGTGACATGCCAATGTCTCTTATTTGATATAGTGTATATTTTATGATATATAAAATTAGTTTGTTAAAATTAGCCATCTCTACTAGGATCTAATGAGAGTATGTCATATTGACTTGTTGCCAAGTGTTGTTTTCTTGAGTTTAGAATCCATTCTTTGCAGTATTTGGAGTAAGGACCTCGCCAGGGCAAGGGCAATCCAACCTATTGGAGTCACCACCTTAGCTATTAACTAGAAATGGTTAAAACATAATGAGTTTGACTTTTAATCGAGTTGTTTGAAACTTAGTTCTTGTCTTGGGCTGATCAACGAGCTTGGAAAGGGACTGGGTTGGGTTTGATCCAGAGCATTTTTTTTAAGCTCACCTTGAGCCCGGCCCACCAACTTCTAGTAGTAGTTCAGTTAGGTTAGTTTACTTGATCGGAACCCACTTGATCTCCAATCAGTTCTGTTAAGTTTCCAACTTAAAATTCTAAGCTTATAAGTGGAGGGCCCAAACAGGTAGATTAAGACATGTTTAATTCGATATTTAATTGATGTGGGATGTGGGACTTCCCAACACTCCCCCTCATGTGCAAGCCTAACAAGATTCAATTGGCTTGTCACGTGGATAACAAAGACGGGCTCACGAATGTAACGGGCCCAAGAACGACATGCTCTAATACGATGTTAAGTTTCCAACTTGAAAGCCTAAGCTTATAAGTAGAGGGCCCAAACAAGTAGATTAAGACACATTTAATTTGATATTTAATCGATGTGGGATGTGGGACTTCCCAACAAGTTCTTTATGTGCCAATCTAGAAAAATGATTTTTAGTTACAAAATTCTAACCAGCCTAAAGTTTGTTTGAGTTAGTTGGGTTCTTGCTTTGGCTAACATGAGTTGCACATCATTGATCTCAAGGGTTGTTTTGAAGTTGAGCCTTAGACAATCTAGCCAATGATGGTTTTCATCCATGACTTGTATTTTACATGTGTATATTTAAAAATTTTAAAGAATCAGAGTTGTTTGGTCTGTTGTCCAGTATGGCCATGGGTGTAAATTACTTTAAGCCTTTGTAACAAGGTCATTGACATGGGTCTTTTCATCCATTATAGATGCAAGTTAATGTAGAGGTCTCAAAAAGCAAAATGAATTGTGACATGAGTGTCGCTGCAACAACCTAGAGACGAAGCCATGTGCATGGTAGCTGGGTCATGCTCCCCCCCCCCCCCCCCCCCCAAAAAAAAAAAAAAAAGAACTAAAGATTTCAAGATTTTTTGGTGTCCTACTATTTTCCTGGGTCATTTTGGAAAAATTTTATTTCGGTGGCCAGCCAAGATATCATATATTTTCATTATGGCCTCCCCTAATCCTTGATATCTTTTCATTCCAGTCACATTCTTTAATATATATCCTAAAATTGGTTTACATTCTATCCATAATTGTCATTTTCAAGAAGTAACAATTAGTCCAAACCCAAAGTGGTGGCCAAAGAAAATTGAGGCAAGATGATGCGAATGTTTATAAGAAGGAAAATTTGATTTATTGAGGGTATTCTTTGTATGGGAATGTTTATATTTCTTATAAGGGTATTTTATTAATTAATTAGGGAATGCGCCAGCCTTGGGCTTAATGTTGTCGTCGTTGGTTTTTTTTTTTTTTTGTGTAATGGGTTGGGTCTAATTTAGTTATGGAAGTCATAATTAGAAGCCTAGTTATATTAGAAATCTAGTAGAATTAGAAATTTGATGGAATAGGAAACTTAGTTAACTTGAGAAGCAAGCATATTCGAACTCTATAAATACGATTGTAATAGCTTTAATAGGGGGTGGAGTTTTTATGGAGTAAAAGTTATTTTAAGTTGAGTGGAATTCTTCTTTGTGCTTGAGTATGGATCTCAAACAAACCCTAGTGGTTTAGGGTTTTATTTTCTTTCTTTCTTCTCTTTTTTCTCTTTTTCCTCTTCAAAATTTACTGTTCACCTCCCCCTTAAAAACCTAAAAAAAAACTCTTTTACTGGGTCTTTATTGTTGTCTAGGGTATGGTTTTAACCTTTTACTGCATCACAATACTTCTTTTAAGGAGTCATCTTTTTGCCTTTTCAAAATTATAGGAAAATACTTAATGAAATTTAGCCACTTTCAATAAATTGTTACTCATTCTTGGACCATAAAATATGGTTGAACAATTGGACAAAAGTTCAGAAAGGTCATAGTTAAAGACTAGTTGTTGTCATTTTGTCAATTTAGGAAAATATGAATTGGAAGAAAAATAGAAAAAAGAGAACATACCTTAACCACTCCTACCTAAATCCATGCACAGTATGTTGAAGGTGCTAAATTAGGAGTGTCCCTTTTTCTATGGTTTTAGCCAATTCCTGAAATATTTTTTGAGTTTTCAGTTACCTAACCAGATAAAATCTGCCCCAAACTGATCTGGTGTGGACTAGCTTATGTTTACACCCAGACCATCCCAATTACTGATGTGGATTTCTACTATTAAAAAGAAAAATCAAAAAAGGATTTTAGTTACGGAATTACTTTTGTTATCTTTCTGTTTCCTGTATATCTTTTCATGGCCTATTTTGACCATTCAATTGTTTATGAGTAAGATCGTGAGGTGATTTGCAAGTTGTTTTGTCCAGGAATATATCTGAAAAGCAAGAAAATGATGAAGAGCTTCCTAAGAAGCCAACTGTGTGGGGAAATCTGAAGTCACTTGCAGATGGAATTATCAACATGTGGAGAAAACTGTAAATCTTTGTCAAGGTAATCATTGGAACTTTTGGAATGTAATGTTTTGGAATGACAGTGATATAATGTGGGTTAATATGAGATCTTTAGCTCTTTTTTCTTTGCTGTTCTTTATTGTCCTTTTCTTTTGGATAACATGTGCATTTTTTACCCCCAAAAAAACAAAAAAATATACGTTTTCTTATCAATATGTCGCTTCATTTAGATTCAACTTCAAAATTTTTTGCAGCTATATTGTTTTCAGACTCAAGTCTGTAACTCAATTGTATAATGAACAACATTCAAAACACAATTGTCTTCTATCTTATTCAATTTTTGCATAATCATTGCAAAAAAGTTAATTTTTTTTGGTTGTTGTTTTGGGGAGGGAAGAAAAAGACTGGTTTGAAAATTATTGCAGGCAGCAATGTTTACCACCATGATGAGCCTGTACACATGGTTTCTGAACCAAAATGATTTTTGAAGTAATGCTTCAAAGCTTAGCATTGATTAGCAAACCTTAATAGAAAATTATTACGTATCCATACTTTTCTTTCTGTGAATAATTTATGTATTTCGCTTATAGATGCTGATTGTCGCTATAAAAATGATGAGATTCTTTTTTTGTTTTTTAATAAAAAGTATTATTATTTTTTTTTGGTTATTAAAAAAAAATGATGGATTTTGGATCAGTTATATCAACCCTTACCGTTTGAATTTTTGTCTCCTAAAACTTGTGGTTAGTGTGAGATTACAACACCTACTTGCGTATGTGCTCATATTCTGTATCTACAACAATGACACCTGGAATGATCACTGTTATGGAAAAAATTTTAGGTTTCATTTCTTGCTTTGATTGTTTGAGATCTTGCCTTTTTTCTTATGGGCAATCAAATGTAGCATGAACAAAAAGCATATGCCTAAGAAAAAAGACAGTGGGTGGCATTATGACAAGGGTGTAAGCTTATAATATAATTTGGGTAATTCGAAATGCCATTCTGCCACTTAGCTTGGTAGCCAATGTAGCATATTTGATATGAATATCATAGCTATGTTGTATCTAATTTATTAATTTGGTGACATGCAAAATTATCTCCTCCCACACCAAAATTAAAGAGGAAAAAAAGGCAAAAATTAAGTCTTTTGATCCTAATCCTAATATATATATATATATATATATATATATATAGAAAAGGAGGGATCTGTTTACACCTGGTGTAAGATTATTTAGTCTTATACCCTTCAATATCTTTTTATAAAAAACATATTTTGCCAATCCAACTGTTGGATTAAATACTCCATTCGTGCACATCATGCATGTTAAATTTTAAGTTCATCAGAGATAAGGAGCTATATAATCCATAAAATACCCAAAATCATAGTTTTATTTATAGAAGAAATGTAAGTTTAGAGATGTAATGGTTCTTGATATTTGATTGACTTGATATTTGGTATGCATGATGTGCATGGGGGGATTATCTAATCCATTGGTGGGCTTAGCAAAATATGATTTCTATAAAAAGATATTGAGGGGTGTAAGATTAAAGAGTTTTACACTAAGTGTAAGTTGATCATTCCCCTATATGTACATATTTGACTTGATGGTGAAGTTAGTAGAAACAAATTGCACTTTTAGTTTGAAGAGAGCAAATAAGAAATTTAAGGATTTTGTTCATGTTGGAAATTATTTTTAAGAACTTGCATTTCATTAACCTTTTGAAAATTGGTAGGACTTGTTCATCTTTGGAAAATGCTATTGATCCCTAATTTTAGAAAAAGGTATTCATCTTTTCCTCTCTTCCTATTCCATCACAAAAGTACCCTCTCTCTCCCTCCTAGTTTTCTTTCAATGTTCTTGTCACTCATCTATTGGAAAGGCTTGCTTGTGATTTGTCGGATAATGGTGGATCCTTTTTGACATTCAAAGTTCTCGCTGATGAATCATGGTTGGTTCCACATGTGTCTCTATCTATTTATCTATCTATCTATCTATACTTCAAAAAGTCTCTTATTTAGAAAAAACCTTTTGATTGATTGTTTTACCAATTAATGGATCCTTTGTATAGATTTTATATTCGTGTGATTGCTTACCAAATTTATCAAAGAATTGTAATTTAGAATCATCTTAATGAAATCTTACCCACCATAAAAGATGTCACAATTGACTACATATTGGTCATTTTAAAAAGTGTGACTCATATGTTGAATGAGTTAGGTTCATCTGTGAGCAATGGTGCTATCACACAGCTAATGCGTGACTACCATGCGTTCATGGAACATATTATTGTCCTAAGTGAATAACCCTAGAAGGGGGTGAATAGGGTTTTAAGCTAAATATGAATTATAATGCAATCTCAAAACAAATATTGCAAGCAAGTATGAATCTCAACATAAGTTATAAGTTATGCAATAAAGATATAGAAAGAGAGATTGCAAATGATGTTTTATCGAAGTTCGGCCTCTCTGTCTACGTCCTTGCCTCAAGTGCTTACTTGAGAATTTCTCAATCCACTATTCCAATCTCTTTACGGGTGGAGATGAAACCTTTAAAAGTCTACAAGTGTTCTTCACCAACACTTACACAAAGGCACTCTTCAAGTGCTACAAGTTGGGGTTCTCTCAACCTTTGAATATAAATATGATTTGAGTTTATTTTTGTGCTCAAGAAGGTCTCTAAAATAATAAATACATAGCAATTGAAAGCACACTCAGCTAATGATTGAATTTTAATGAATGCTCACAAGAGAATTAGGGCTTATAATGAATGATTTCATAAATGAGTTTAATTAAGCCTCCATATATATATGTAGCCCTATGATCTCATATGATTGTTTGGGTTCAATAAATGCCGGGAATTAGAGTTTAGTAGGCATTTATTACTCAAAAGACCGTTTTAATCATGAAAGCTGGAACAACACAAACATATCAGAGCTTAAGAGGACGAATATAGCGAAGCAAGTCAGCCTTGAATAAAAGATAACAGCCAAGGGTGCAAGCCTAAGAACGGCTCCTCGGCGTGACCAAGCACAACCCTTCAGTATAACTAAGAGCACGACGGAATAGCATAGCGCATATTATAGATCCAAAATAGAATGGTAAAGAACACAGTGTTTAAGTAGACGGGAAGCATACCAACACGGAATAAGCCGTGCAAATCTCTTGCCACATAAGTTTAGGGAGAATGGTCCAAAATAGCAAAATAGACATTGAACAACCTACGTGAACACAAGTCTCATTAACTGTGATGGTTATAGTTGTTGCTAAGTTGCCAACTTAAAAGCCTAAGCTTACAAGTGGAGAGTCCAAACAGGTATATGAAACTATGTCAAACTCAATATTTGGGCAACGTGGGATGTGGTATATTTCCAATATGTTAAGTTTCCAACTTAAAAGCCCTGGAGGCCCAAATAAGTATATGAAGTTATGTTAAACCTAATATTTGGGCGATGTGGGATGTGGTATATTTCCAACACTTCTCCTCACGTGCAGACTTAATACAGCGTTGCATGTGGGCAACAAATACGGGTTCAATAGGCCCAAGAACAACATGCTCTGATACCATGTTAAGTTTCCAACCTATAAGCCTAAGCTTGTAAGTGGAGGGCCCAAACAAGTATAGGAGTGGTATATTTCCAACACTCCCCCACATGAGAAGCTTGCAGGCTTAGCATAGGCCTGTCATGTGAGCAACAAATACGGGTTCAATAGGCCTAAGAACGACATGCTCTGATACCATGTGAAGAATAATGTGTTGAGTCGTTTTATTCGCTTCAAAGCCTTAGTGGAAAATCTTTTTAACTAGAAGATCAAATTTTTACACAGCGATTAGGGTGGTGAATATCGCTCTGTTTCCTCTCATATTGCTTATTGTGGAATTGGCCATCGTCTCTCTTGTCCTCACGCACCAACAAAATGGTGCCTCCAAAAGAAAGCATCGTCACATTAGTAACACGGGACTTGCTCCCATGGCACACGCCTCGACTCCCACTATCTTCTGGGATTTTGCATTTGAAACGGCAATTTATTTAATCAACTGATTACCATCCACAGTGCTTCAAAATGTGTCCTTGTTGGAAAAGCTTTATAAATGTTAGCCTAACTATGCTTTTCTTAAAGTTTTTGGGTGTGCTTGCTACCCATGTCTACAACCCTATCATTCTCACAAGCTTCAATTCCGCTCCACGAAGTGCATTTTTCTACAGCCCTCACCACTATGGTTATCAATGCTTTGATCCTTAGTCTCAATGGGTGTATATATCTCGTAATGTAATTTTTGATGAGACATCCTTTCCTTTTGTAGATTCTCTCCACACATCCTCTCCTGCTCAAGTTCCTTCTACTGTGCCACTCCCACCACCACCTGCTTTAATTGTTCTTGTGTCATCTCCTCTAGCACCTCTAGTTGAGTCCTCTCAATTACATAATGCACCAGCCCCTATTGTTCCTCTTCAGTCAATCCCTCTTTTATCTCCACCCATTTGTCCAATCACCCGCACTCATCAGATGGTAACTATATCACAAGATGGCACACGAAAAGAAAAAGTCCTCGATTTGTCAACTCGCTATCCCCTGCCTACGTGTTTCTTTGCTATATCATCTATTGACACTGTTCCCACTTCCTTTACTTCAGTATCCAAGAATCCTAATTGGCGGGCAGCCATGGCTGAATTTCATGCACTTATGAAAATGGTACTTGGACACTTTATTCACAAAAGCCGTCTTCCAACATTGTAGGGTGCAAATGGATTTTTCGAATTAAAAGGTGTGGTGATGGGTCTATTGAGCGCTACAAGGCACGCCTTGTGGCAAAGGGGTTTAATCAACAAAAGGGATTAGACTATGATGAAACATTCAGTCCAGTTGTGAAGCCAATCACAATTCGCACCATACTATGGTTTGCAAAGAGTTTTGGTTGGCCAATTCGTCAACTTGATGTGAAGAATGCATTTCTTCACAGGACATTAACTGAGGAAGTTTATATGCAGTAGCCACCGAGATTTGTTGATTCTCACTTTCCTAATCATGTATTTCAGTTATGGAAGTCTCTTTATGGACTGAAGCAAGCTCCTCGAGCTTGGTTTGGCCGACTCAGTTCATTCCTCCTCTCTCAAGGTTTTGTTGCTTCTCACACCGACTTTAGTTTAGTGGCACTACCGTCATTTACATTTTGGTTTATGTTGATGATCTTATTATCACTGGCAACTCTTCATTTGCTATTTCTACTCTCATCTCTCAACTGAGTTCTGAATTTGCTACAAAAGACCTTAGTACCCTAAGCTTCTTCTTAAGCATTAAGGTTCTTCACAGTCCAGATGCTCTTTTTCTCACTCAACGGCAATATATTATGGATCTTCTAAAACGTTGCTCTATGGATGGTGCTAAACTTCTCCCTAATCCCCTTGCACCAAACACCAAGCTCAGCCAGTCTATGGTGAACCCTTTGATGATACCACTCTATATCGCAGCATTGTTGGGGCACTTCAATATGCTACTATCACAAAGCCCGATATTTCCTTTTCAGTGATAAGGTCTGTCAATTCGTGCATTCTCCAACCACTGCACATTGGACCATTGTTGAGCGAATTTTACGCTACCTTAAAGACAACCTCGATGTCTGTCTTCCCATCCGCCGTTGCATTGATTACCATCTTTCAGCATTCTCTGATGCGGATTGGGCTGGTTGCCTCATTGCGGCAAGTCCACAAGTGGCTATGCCATTTTTCTCGGACCTAATTTTATCTCTTGGTCTTCCCGAAAACAACGGTGTGCAGCTCGTTCTAGCACTGAATTAGAATACAAAGCCCTTGTGGATGCCACAACAGAGGTCACATGGATTCAATCTTTGCTTCATGAGCTGCACGTTCCCCAACCAGTGTGTCCAATCTTGTGGTGTGATAATATCGGAGCAGCTTATCTCACTGCAAATTCAATCTTTCACAATTGTATGAAGCATATTGAAATTGCTTTTCACTTTGTTTGGGACAAGGTTGCAAAGAAAGAACTCGAGGTTTGCTACATTTCAACAAAGGATCAAATTGCAAACATTCTAACCAAGCCTTTGTCTACACTGCGCTTCCTTTTGTGTGACAAGCTCAACCTTCTTCATAAAACGCTTCACCTGCGGGGGAGTGTTAAGGATAAAGATTCATTTCAAATTTCAAATGGTTGAGCACCAACTTGATCTATATAATTTTAAATGGTTTTGATCTTATAGCTATTGGATTAATAACTTTCAATCCTCCTTTTCTCTCTTTATTGTAACTAATCTCTCTATAAATGTAATCCTATACAATTCAATCAATATAGAAAAATCACAGATTTCTTTATGCTCTTCTAATAGGCAACGTGATGGAACGTACCACTACCACCTGCAACCATCCCTGATGCAGGACAAGTGGGACCCCAAAATCGCTTCCACGTGTCTAAAAGGGCTGATGTCATAACAAAACATCATTTACCCAATTAAGAGTGGAGAGAAGAAGGGAATCTCAGGGATGATGACATCTGTACTATCTCTAAAACTCTTAGAACCTTAAATAATGAGATATAAATAGGGTCATCAGTAACCTACAAAGGTAGGGGTGCTCACAGGTCGGTTTGGGTCGGGTTTGGGGTTTATCCGCAACCCACCCACAACTTATCGGGTGAACTAAATTCCCACCTACATCCGCCCATATGATTGGGCGGTTTAGCCCACAAACCATGTAGATTGGTGGGTGGGTTGCAGGCGGATTGGCAGATTTAAGTTTAGTTAGGCCTTGCTTTATTTTTTAAAAATCCATACATTCTATTTTGAATTTTTGAGGGCTTTCATACTGCATTTCAATTATTATAAATATTTTTTTGGTCAAAACAAGCCATACAAATTACAAAATAACAATTAACTTGGGAAAAAAATAAAAATTAAACAAGCATAAGTATAAAAACAAAAAGATAAAAGACTTCACAATGCAAAAAACTAATTCAATATCATTACTTGATTACACCTAATTAGTAATTACATAGTATATATTGCTTAGCATCATAATCTTAAAATTACACAAAAAACTGATTCTATCATATACATAAGCCACTTTGAGTACCATCAATGTAGCTTGTAAAACTATACAAAAAACTAATTATGTCATCCACTTCAAAGCCAATTTGAGCACTTTCAATTCAGCAGGTAGAGAGTGATGATGCACAAAATGGAGAAGCAAACAACCAAAATTGACTATAACCTCGTTAGACCTATTCAAACCAAAAAAAAAAAAAACTTGTTCCTGCACAATTAGCTTCCTTCTTCAGTTCTTCTATGCACCCTTGGTGATATAATTATCACACTTATCACAAAAAAAAGCCCCCCCCCCCCCCCCCCCCAAAAAAAAAAGTGATATAATTAATAACAAAGACCCCAACTAGAATCTAATCCTTGTAAGGCAAAAAACAGTGTTTTAAAACAAAAAACATGCAGAACTGCAGAGTTGGCTTATAGCTTCTGCCTTTTCTGCTCCATCCTGTCTTCTTCTACATTCAAACAAGGAAAAAAACAGAGTTCAAAATCTTGAAAATTAACATTAACAATAAAACCATATTTATATTTAGAAAATGTTAAAAAATTGCCTGGATCATCAATGTTAACAACAGTGCTTGACTTGTTTCCTGTGCTTGTTCCCAAATGCTCTAAAAACAACAAAACATACTAAGTTAGATATTTATACTATACAGAATGTATGATAAACACACAATAAAGATTTATAAAATTTCTAAGAATGTGCATTACCTGGCTCATATTCTTCCAATTGCTCAACATCATCCATTGCTCTGCAAAGGGAAATTGGGACTGATGATTGAAGCCAATTCTGAGAGCATAGAAGTGATTCCACCATCATGGGTGATAATGAGCTACAAAAAGGATCAAGTATGCGTCCCCCCGTGCTAAACGTTGACTTAGAAGCAACTGTAGAAACAGGGATAGCCAATACATCTTTTGCCACTTGGGATAACACTGCATACTTGGAAGAGTTTACCTTCCACCAAGCCAAGATATCAAACTTTGGATCATTCGAAGCTTCACAACTTTCACCCAAATACCTATCCACATCAGACTTGTTCACCTCCTCATCTTCCTCATCTAAAAATTGACTAAACTATGATACTAAAAGCTTTGCCATATCATCACAATCCCCATTAACCGGAACATTCAATTCTTGATCAACATTTGCTGTTTGCACACTTGGAAAATTAATTGAAGCATAATTATCACACAAACGATACAATAAAATCTTCACTTGGCCCACTACATCATTAACCACTTCATCAGCATACACTTGTTGAAAACAAAACTTCAAATACTTCAATTTCTTACGAGGATCAAGCACCACAGCAATATATAATAACATATTTATTTTATCCCCTCTTCCCCAATATTTGTCAAGCTTTAATTTCATATTCAAAGCCATTGTTCTCATGTTTTGATCTTCACTTTTAATCATATGAAGTATTTGAAGTTGAATTATATGGATTTCATCAAAAAAGGCATTTGATGTCACATATAAAGAACCTGAGCAACACTTTGTTGCATACTAAAACAGTCTTAAAAATTTCACAAACACCCTACATTTGTTCCAATCTACCTCGGTTGGTGGTACATCATTCCTGTTCCCATCCCTAAAGTAAGGTACAAAATTTGAATCCTCCTCTTCTAACAACACAAAGGCCTTCTCAAATTTCACGGCGCTCTCCAACATCAAATAAGTGGAATTCCATCTAGTTGGGACATCAAGGCATAGAAGGCTCTTAGACTCAATTTTACGTTTCTCAACACACTTCTTAAAATTGGCGAGTCTATTAGGAGAGGACCTCACATAATTTATGGCATCACGCACCCTAGCAATCGATTCATCCACTTCTTTAAGACCATCACCCACAATAAGATTTAGAATATAAGCACAACATCGCATGTGTAAAAACTCATGCCCTAAGATAGTTCCCCTCCAGTCTTTGCATCTTTTTTTCAATAACTTAAAGGTAATGTCATTGGAACTAGCATTATCCACTGTCATGGTGAAAAGGCTTTCAATGCTCCATTCAAACAAACAAGTTTCAATGTGCCTACCAACAGTTTCTTCCTTATGATCTTGAACTTGACAAAAGTTCAAAATCCTTTTATGTAATTTCCAGTCATCATCAATAAAATGGGTTGTTAGACACATGTAACTTAAGTTCTGAATTGACGTGCATGTGTCAGTGGTAAGGCAAATCCTATGGAATCTCAGGAATTCACTCAACTTCGCCCTTTCCTTAAGATAAATGTTGATAACATCCCTAGCAACCGTATGTCAAGATGGGATAGTCTTAAATTTAGGTTGCAAGATTTGTGAATATTTACAAAACCCATAATTTTCCACAAACCTAAATGGCAACTCATCTAGTATAATAATCTCAGCCAAGGCTTTTTTTGCAGCTACCTCAGTGAAGGTTGTGGCCACAAGGTTAACACTGTCTTGCCCATGTTCAAAGGCCAAGGTTTGTTGACCCTTTCCAAAATCCTTATCAAGATTCTTAGCACAATTTTTTATATGAGACAATAAATTACTAGTCCCATGCACCCTACCATTAGCTAGATACTCCTTACCACAATGTTTACATACACCCTTGATGTTGCCTTTCTCATCTATTACTTTATTAAAATGATCCCATGCCTTAGAAGGTTTTCTACCAGAGGCTTTTTCACTCACTTGAGTTTGAGGATGTAGGGGAGGTTTATCACTTGGGTTTGGTGGGGCAACAGATTGGGTAGCAATAGTAGCATTAGCAGGTTCACAAGATTGAGTAACTTGAGTTCCTTTATTGGCAGGAGGATCCATGTTCTGTCCATTTCCAGGAAAAACATAACCCATTAAGAATTTATAAATTCAATACTAAAGACCATAACAAATTAACAACTAACAAGCAATCAACATTTTTTTTTTTTAGCAAGCAAAGAACACACACACACACACCACACATATATATATTAATCACCCTAAAAAGTGAAATCAGATCATAACATAACCAAAAATATATACCAACAAAATAAACAAACAATACAATTGTGAATCTTGGAGCCAAAAAAATACCCTTAAACCACCCCCCCTAAAATTTGGTGTAGTAGTACAATCTCAGTGTAAGGAAAAAAAACAAAGGTTTGAAAAAAAAATGTCATCATTTGAGAGCCCCAAAAAACAAGCCCTAAAAAAAGCTACTTAAAATTCGGTGTAACAAAGTAGACAAACTAACAAAACAAAAAAGGAGAGCATGAACACATGAACAAGAACATAAAAACATATATCGATCGGTTCCTAAAAAAAAAATAAAAAATAAAAAATAAATATGGAGAGCACAAATAGGAACATCCAAAAATATATTGATTATTGAAGAAAAAAAAAATGCAACCAAAAAAGAACGATTTCAAGTTTTGAACTCACAAATCTTTGAGATGATTCCAGATGAAGGAGCTAAGGAGCCTTGGAGTTGTCTTTGAGAACGTGAGAACGAGATCCGATGTCCCCATGAGGTGAGGACGACGGATTAACAGAATATCAAGTGAATCGGTGAAGTGTGGAGGGTTTAGACTTTAGAGGAATTGGTGAAGTGTGGAGGGTTTAGACTTTAAAGGAATCTGTGTGTTTGAAAGAGAGAGTTTGAAAGAGAGAGAAGTATAGAAAACGACGTATGGCTGAAAGTTTAAAACAAAGGAAATGAGGGAGGCGATGAGAACTTAAAAGAGTTTAGGGTTTGGTAACTTATGTCTTATCTAAACCAAACCGTTGATTATCAATGATCAACGGTCATGCTTTTTTCTTCTTTTAGTTTTTTTAAATATTTATATAAGGGCATATATGGATGAGTGGATAAGGTAAGACCGTAAGAGATAAGGTCATCCTTCATTTGCCATGTGTCCAATGCAATATGAAGTACCAATGAGACACTGCCACGTGTATAATCTAATAAAGTATAAAAATATGCGGGCGGGTGGGTTTTAGTCGGTTTTTATATTTTAAAACCGCAACCACCCACGAAACCGCAAAAAAATAAAATTCTAAACCACTACCCGTCTACCCTATTGGTTGAAACTGCCCAATGCCTTCAGGTTGGGTCGGATTGGACGGTTTTTGCGGGTCTAGCGGGTGAGTGAGCACCCCTACACAAAGGTATGCCCAATCAATTCTAGATATTGTCTCTCTTTTTGGGCCTATCTTGACTTGAGCGTTGGAGAACCTTTTGCAGGCCCCAACCCAACTATGACCAAAGCCAAAAGAAGGTGGTGTTTCTCCGGTGCAATCAACATCAATCTAAAGGAAGAGGAAAATTCCAGAAAGGTCCTTGCGTTGAAATTTTTTCCCCACATCTTTCAGCGCCGTCTATGGGAAGCAGAACAAAAAGCCGATTTCCTCTGCAAATCAACACAATGTCGACACGAGCCACCATCAATGCAAGGGTGGAGGAGTCACGAGCCACCACCCACATAAGAGCAGAAGAGATTGACCATCTCTTAACCCTCTTAGAAACCTTCTTAGATCGGATGGACAAGATATAATGACGTCACAATACCAAAAGGGCTGAGTACCTCGCAAAGATTGACGAGTTTCTTCAGCGAAATGAATACCATAATCAAATAGCCATCCTGAAACTCAACCCCATGTTGTTCATTACTCTCAAAACCAACAGTCCGCATCTCTAGAAAGAAGTGATGCGCATACAGTGGGGAAGGAAGAAATAGATGAGATCTAGTCTTCAAACCAAGCCCCAAGCACCATAGATCTTCTAAAGAAGAGTTGGAGCCTTGGTGGGAAGGAAGATTGATAAATATTAAGATAAGATGAGAAATGTGTCCTCAATCCCTGTTGATAATCCAAGGGTTGATGGGCTCCCCCTTCTTGGAAGCCATCGAGAATGAAGATCCGCTATGCAAGTTCATCATCCCAAAGTTTACCATGTATGATAGAATTGTTGATCTAGTGGAGCATGTCATCCACTACTGTCAAGCGATGGTGTTGGAACATAGGAAGGAGGTGCTAATATGCAAAGTGTTCCCACCCAGCTTGCATGGACTAGCCTTGTAATGGTTCCATAGCCTACCATCTAGATCGATTGCAAGCTTTCCACAGCTTTGCACCCAGTCTGTCAACCACTACAGTTGCAGCCGAAGGCAATAGAAAGAGGTGAATTCCCTATTCGATTTGCAAAAGTCAGATTTAGAAACACTGTGGGAGTACTCCTAGTGCTTCTACATAGAGATGCTCATGGTGGGTAATTGTGATGACAAGGTGCCTATAATGGCCTTTAGGAAGAGTCTACTTGCAACAAGCCCTCTGGCCCAGTCCTTCACAAAAAGAGGAGCTACTTCTCACGGGGAGCTATTTAGCCGCCGTGTAGAGAAGTACATTCGGTTGGAGGAGGAGCTAGCCGCGTAAACCCGAAGGTGGCCTCCTTAGGTGTTCCAACTCGCCCTAGCAATCATAAAAAGGGTAGGGATAGGGACAACAAGGAGCACTAGAATTCGAAGAAGCAGAAGGTGCATGTGCTAGAATATACACCCATTAACGCAGTCCCACATGATCCTTCCGGAGATTAAGCACCAATTCTATCTCCAATGGCTGCAGCCGTTGAAAGCTAAACCAAAAAAATGAGACAAAAGTAGGCATTGTGCTTTTCACAAAGAGTATGGCCACACTATTGACAAATGCCGATCTCTCAAAAATGAGATTGAGGATTTGCTAAAAAAAGGGTACCTCGGGAAATTCCGAGCTTAACCAGGCCCAATCATCATTGTCGCTCAAAGACAACAAGTTGTCGAGCAAGAACCAGCACGGGTCATTCATGTGATTCATTGAGGTCCTAAGAACTTAACCAAGCGAGAACGCCATGATAATTCGTGAAGGGTAGCTCATTATGCCCGCGTGAACTCTATTGTGATGGCCTCAAAAGGAACAACCCACTTAGACGTAGCTGAGAGCTCTTAGGCCTATTTCTATAAGGAAGACTATCTAGGATTTATTACTCCCATAATAATGCATTGGTGATCATTCTGATAATTGCAAACTGCCAAGTCCACTGAATTCTCATTAATCAAGGGAGCTTGGCTGATGTGCTATTTTTGTCGGTTTATGAGAAAATGGGGTACGATACATCATCTCTCCTCAACAACTTTACTCTCTTGGTTGGCTTCGATGGCTAGGAAAACCTATGCACTGCCTGTATCGGTAGGACCAATTTCCATACTCACTGAATTCCTAGTGGTTGATGCGCCGAGTCCCTACAATGCAATACTAGGACGGCCATGGATCCACAGAATGCGAGCTGCACCATCTTCTTATCATCGACATCTACGATTTCCCATGTAGTAGGGCTTAATGGAAATCCAAGCGGACCAAACCGCAGCTCGATGGTGCTACCATCTTACCATCAGATCTTCAGACAAACAAGAAGTCGCACCTCAAAACACAGTTTCCACGGAAGCTAAGCAATAGGAATTCTATATGAAAGCCGTCACCATAGAATCATAGAAACCACAACTGGGGGGCAATAGCTCCTCGGCCGAGTTGAATCGTGGAAGACCAAAACATACAAGAAAGGTTGTAGAATAACTAGAGCCAGTTTGCCTTGATCTAACCATCCCTGAAAAAATAGTATATATCATTTCAGAAATACACCTCAAAAGCTTGCGAAACCAATTGCTAGAATTCCTCATTGCCAATTTAGACATATTTGCTTGGAACATAAACGATATGTTGAGCGTACCTCCACTGGTAGCTCAGCACAATTTGAATGTCAATCCAGCATATAAGCTAGTTAGGCAGAATCAACATCGTTTCTCCCTAGAAAAGAATCAAATCATCAATGAAGAAGTTGACAGATTACTACAGGTAGGATTGGATTCATCTGAGAAGTAAGATACCCATGATGGATAGCCAACCTGTAGTGGTGTCGAAGAAGAACAAGAACTGGAGAGTATGCATTGATTTCACTAGCCTGAACAAAGCCTGTCCAAAAGATTGCTTTCCACTCCCTAAAATCAATCAAATGACTGGTGCTATTGCTAGATACGAGATACTCTCTTTTATGGACATGTATGCTGGGTACAATCAAATTCGAATGAACGCTGCCAACGAAGAGCACACAACTTTTGTCACAGAGCCTAGTCTTTATTGTTACACTCTCATGCCCTTTGGATTGAATAATGTAGGAGCAACCTACTCGCTGCTTGATGATGAAGAATTGGCAAATGACAACTTTGGATCTATTACAGCCCCATAAACAAAACAACAAAGCAGCGAATGGGATTTATTTGTAGACGGATCGAGCAATGCAAAAGGTGTAGGAGCAAGCTTACTACTTCGTATACCAATGGGAGGAATTATAGAACAAGCCTTCGTTTAGGATTTTAGGTATCTAACAACGTCGCAGAGTATGAAGCACTGTTGCATGGACTACAAACCGCTTAAGAACTTGAGGTAAAACATTTAATTGTTTTCCATGATTCACAGTTGGTAGTGAAGCAAGTCAACGGAAAGTCTTACGCAAAGGATCCAGCAATGCAAAGTTATTTGTCCTCAGCCCATAAGATCAATTAATCTTGAGAGATTAAGGAACTCGCATTGGAGCACAACTCACACGCTGATGCCTTGGCTTGTATCGCTTTAGCAATGGATTGCATTCTATGCCATACTGTTCCCATGCCCATTCCTACCACAGAAAACAACGGAGAAGCTCGCCAGTTCAGCAGATCAGTGAGGCATGGATGACCCCTTTTCGAGCATATCTCCAAAATGGAATGCCGACAAATGTATAGCATGCAAAAATCAAGGATCATGTTGCCAGTGTCATTCACCAAAGCCACCTATATCGGAAGTCTTTGCTCATACCTCTTCTTTGATGTGTCACATCTGAGGAAGGGAACTACATCCTTGTAGAGATACACAAAGGAGTTTGTAGGAACCACTCGGGGACAGGTCCTTGGCTCATAAAGCTTTATCTTAGGCTTATTTTTGGCCGTACATGCAGAGATGCCCAAGTTTATGTTCGAAAATGCGACAAGGATATCGTTGGACCTCTGCCAACGACACCAGCTTAGGAAGAATTACTACTAGTTGCCACTGATTACTTCACCAAGTGGATCGAAGCTGAAGCATATGCACTATAAAAGGATTCGATGTGATGAAGTTTATTTAGAAGAACATAATTTGTCCAATTAGGATACCCGAGTCATCATCACTGATAATGGCACATAGTTTATAGACAAGTAGGTATTAAATCTGTGCTCTGAGTTTCATATCCCTCTACTCCACCCCAATCCACGGTATCCTCAGAGTAATGGTTAGCCGAGAATGCTAACAGGAATATCTTGGAATTGCTCTAGAAAAGACGAGGAAGCGAAGAGTTGCTGGTTGGAACAGCTTATAGGAGTTTTATGGGCATATAAAATTACCCTATGGCGTTCCACGGTGGAAACACCTTTTGCATTTACTTATGGTATAAAAACTTTCATCTCACCCGAGATAACTATGCCCATTCTAAAATCTGAGCTCGACGAGGAGCAAAATGACTTCTACCTCATACTTAAAAAATATTTCATTGAAGAACGGCAAGAACTTGCACTCATCCATTTGGCCTAATATCAACAATGGCTCATGAAGCAGTATAACGAAAAAGTGAAGAACTATTCTTTTCAAATTGATGATCTTGTACTCCGCGTATATTCGAAAACATGAGTGAGGTTAGGGCAGGTAAGCTGGGGGCCAAACTGGGAAGGGCCATAGCAAGTGCTAGAAATTCAAGGCAGAGGGCATATAATTTGCAAACTATGTTAAGCGAAGCATTACCACGGCCTTGGAATATTGTACACTCGAAGAAATATTATCAATAAAGTATTCAAAGTTCAACTTAGTGCTGCTTCTACAAAGGGTTTAACACACCCTAGAGCTCAAGAGCTTGGGCCACTGACTGGCCTTGCAAAAATTGAAGGGTTTATAGCACACCCTATAGCTCAAGAGCTCAGGCCAAATGCCTTAGTAAGTTCTTTTGTTAAAAATGCCCTAAAGCTATTCAATGCTAAGTCTACAGATTAAAGTGCTTCTACCAAGAATTCATTTGCAATGCATAAACATTTATTAAAGTTCATCTCTTAGCAAATGAGCGGTAAATAAATATGCAAAAGTCATAAATTCAAAAAAGTCATACAAAAAGGCACACATTATGCAAAAGCCATACATTAAAAAGATAGGCAATTTGAATTCAAAAGATACACAAATATGGGCAAAAGAAATTCTCATTGAAAGTGAAAGACAAGTACATAATATTGCAATTGTGTACAAAAATATTGGGCAAAACAGGAAAATCCTAAAACTGGCGAAGGCTAATCAACATCTACATCAATGAGACCCTTTTCAGAAGGCTCTTCAAGGATAGGGGTGGCTGGAGGAGCTGTGTAGGAAGCGCGGCCTTCATCATAACCTTTGCGGTAGCTCGTGTCAATCTGGCGCCTGCTTCAACATGGAAGCATAGCCTGCTTCCTAGTTCTCCTTGAAGCTAGGCCGCGCAGCCACGCGACCATCCTTCTCAATATGGAGATCAGTCTCTAGTTTCTAAACCTTCTCCTTCTCGCCAGTGAGCTCAACCACAGCCTTGGACGCTCGCTTCTTGACCTCCCTTTACCCAATCCGAGCACCTCAAGCTCCTGAATGCGTGGGCTTTATTAAAGTTCAAATACTTGAATTTATTTTATTTGATTTTATCTTGAATGCGTGAGCTTTTTCATGGTAGTTGCATCCTTTTCGTTAAGACACCAAATTACCAGGTCTATTCTAATATTCAACCTGGTATGGCAAGCCTCGGGTTAAAATTGTGTGAAATGCGTTAATAACTTGGTGAGAATTCATGTGCTAAAGTCTATTACTTGATTAATCCTCATTTTGAGAAAGGATGATTGTCTTAAAGAGGTTGTAAAAAGATTACGAGGACTAATTGAATAATTTGACCGGGACTCACTAATTCTAGCTAAGTCATTTGAAATTAATAGTAATTGAAAATAACAAATGAAATACACGTGATATGGAAAATTGCATCTTTATTGATAATATAACATGTGTTACAATAGTTGAAGGTGGTAGTTGCTAGGACAAATGTCCTACCAAAAATACAATATTGATATGTATAACAAGATATGGATCGGCCTATGTGTATGCCACTTGTAAAGGAAAATAAAGGCAGTTGTATATTTGACTTGAAAAGTAGAGCTATATGTATTTTATATATTTTCAACCATGGATATGGCTTAGTACATCTCACTACTACACCGACGAAGGGTTAAGTAGTGCAAGGCTGTGCCCATCGTATCTTTAGTTCCAAATATATAAAAGAAAGAGAGAGGGGGTGGGGGGGGGGGGGTGGTTATGTATGCACCTTATCTCTAGGAGTCAAGCATAAGGGAGAATGATCAGGACAGAGAATCATCACTAAACATCTCCTTTGCAGGGTGCCTGAAACGACAAAAACTTAGTGAATATTCTTTTCCTTTCACTATCTCAGGTGGAATGCAAGAGGTTGGTTTGGAAGGGTGAAATGGATGGGTTAGGAATTTTTGTGAGGGTTTTAATTGGTGAAAAGGCTTAGAATACAGAAAAAGTTGACTCGGGACTGCATAAGGATTAGGACTAGGTGTTGGGAATCTGGGTTCGAAAGTCAAAATAGAGATAAAATTGTGCAGGGGTTCATGAGAGCTCAAGAGAGGAGCTTGGAGGTGTGTGGATGAATGAGGAGGGGGTATTTTATAGGAGAAATTCCTTCTCCCCCCCCCGGGGGCGTATTTTATAAGAGCTAGGTGCAAAAGCTTCTTTTATAGGCTTTTACACTGTGAGCCTAAAAGTGAGAAGCAAACATCATGATTACTTGCATGTAATGCTTTGTCTCCTCATGATGACTTTTGAAAATATCTAAATGTTGCCCCAAGTAACAATCTAAGAAGGAGGCAGGGGGTGAATTGGATTATAAGCTAACTATGAAATCTTTTTTAGTTTTGAAAAACTTTATGAAACAAAGAATGCTTAATATATAAATCTTGGAAGTAAAATAAATAGATAGAGAAAGTTAGAAAGTGCAAACACAAGATTTAATGAGGTTTGGCTTTCTTGCCTACATCCTCACTTCAAAAGCTCCACCTGAGGATTCCACTATCCAATGTCACAATCTTCTTACGGGCGGAGATTAAACCTTTTACAAAGAGAAGCTCTTTTTCAAGACAAATCACCTTTTGCCTCATTAAAGTTCTCACAACCTTTACAATACTTGAATATAAGTTGTTTGCTATAAAACCATCTTTCTCTTAGAGTAATTACAACACTCAATAGCTCAATACTCTTCTAATGATTGCTTAATTGAAAACTCTTTGAGAAATAGGACAAGAATGCTCAAGAATGATGGTAGGAATTGAGTGCACGTGTATTGATACTCATAAATGAATTTGAATGTTTGTATTTATACCTATTTAGTTTAATATGGCTGATGTAAGCACTAAATGTTGAGAACTAGCCGTTTGGTAACATTAAATGCACCATTTGCTTTTCAAAAACTAGCCGTTAGGGCTTTTCCTGCAAGGTTTAGTCGACCAAACTTGGCAGAAGCCAAAAGAATACTCTAAGCATAGGTTTAGTTGACTAAACCTTGCAGTCAACTAAACCTAGCAAAAATGCTAGTTTAGCTTGATTTTCACTAAAATTTATCGTTTTTCATGCTTATCAACTTAGACCTCTTGTTAATGATAGATTTAATTAGTTCAAGGGTCCTAAGTCCATCTAGATCACTTAAATAATATCATGAATATGACTGGAAATCCCAACCCAAATCCATAAACCCGCCCATATCCACCAACAATTAATGTGTTTGGGTTGAAGTGAATTTTTAATTGGGTTGGTAACAGGTTACCCAATAAGACCCAATTATATATAGGTTAATTATGGGTAAACTGCGGGTACCCATTGGGTTTTATTGGTTAAGTGAGATATATGAACCTGATAATAACTAGGGCGTCTTGCCCTCTTCAAATATGCGCAAGTACTCATTTCTATACGATTTCGTCGAAGGTGTTTTTCAGGTAATGGAGGAGCTATGGTTATGGCCGAGAGTGGAGGATATGGTGAGGCTTCATTTAATCCAATCAGAACCCATTTGTACAACAAAAATCCATTAACCTGGATGAGAAAATGGGAATGAGAGGGGAAAAAAAAAGAAAAAAAAGAAAAAAATGGAGGATATGGTGAGGCTTCATTTAATCCAATCAGAACCCATTTGTACAACAAAAATCCATTAACCTGGATGAGAAAATGGGAATGAGAGGGGGAAAAAAAAAAGATAAAAAAGAAAAAAAAAATGATGTTGGGCTTTGCCTTGGGCTAGGCAAGGCGCTTTCCTTAAGCGGAACGGCTATTGCAACCTCACATTCTTATCACCCCACCCCCCATCCTTTAGGTTTTTAAGGTTTTATGCAAAATATAAAAGGTTTTTATGAAAACCGGCCGTGATGTCCACTAGAAAAAATCATTTTGAACAACTTTGTAGATTAAAGGTTTTTTTAAATTTATCATTTAAATATACTTTTAGCCATTTATAGCCTTTATTTCATTTTTTGCCAAAAAGTTTACTTAAACGACAGATTTTGGAAAAACTTTTTTCTACAAAGTTGTTCAAAATGATGTTTTCTAGTGGACCAAGTGATCGGTTTTTGCAAAAACCTTTTATATTTTTCATGAAATCTTAAAAACCAAAAGAAAAGAGGTGGTATTATAAGAATGGGGGGTTGCAATAGCCATTCCCTTCCTTAAGGCGAGCTTTAAGTGTTTTTTGGGGCTTTTTCCAAAGCCCAACGCATAAAAAAGGCGTGCCTGAGTGACCTTGCTTTGGTTCTTTAGGTTTTTTTTTGCCAAAAAATTAAATCTAATTTATTTTTCATATCAAATATTATTTACAAACATCAGATTGAGCAAACATTTGTTTTCTTAAAAAAAAAAAAAAAAAAAAAAAAAAAACTAGAAATAGGGGGTAGTAATAACTCTAGTTTCTACCCTAGTTGTCTTCAAACAGGCTCCTTCGCACTTGCCTCCGACCCTCTTTAAACAAATGCGTAGCTTTTCCTCGTCGTCTTCTTTGATTTTATTTTTTGTTTTGTATGATTTTCGTTTGTTGTTCTTTGATTTTATTTTCTCCTTTGTATGACTTACTTTTTATTTTATTTTTTTATGAAGCAAAAGAACTTCTTCTTCTTCTTCTTCTTCTTCTTCTTTTTGTATGTTGAAATTGTATCTTCTTTATCTTCTTCCAGAAAATTAATTGAATCAAAAAATAAAATATTGTAGTATCTTATTCTTCTTGTAATTTATGTATTGAATTTGTAATTTTGTATTATCTTAATATATATGTAATATGTTTTTTGTATTGAAGTTATTGATGCAAAATAAATTATATTTTAGTGAACTATAATTTGTACCAAAAAAATAATTTTGGTTAATTAAAAAATAAAATTTTTAATGAAGTAGAAAATCTTACTAATTAATTAGTGAGGTACAACTGCATATAGTTTGAATTTTTTGTTAGCTGCATTTAATCAAATATTTTAAATTTATTTTCTTTAAATGTGCGTCTCACTTCTCTCAAGCCTGCGCTTTCTTGCCCATTGCACCTAAGCCGCAGGTCCTTGGTGCCTAGGTGTGCCTTGTGCCTTTAATAACTACGCAGCAAACTGAGGAGGAAAATTGCAGCAACAATGAAGAATGGAAAAAGAAAAGGGAAGATCGCAGCCAAGAAAAAAGGAAAAAAAACACGGAAGAAAGAGAAGCAGGTGGTTCAACACCCCTGTTTTGTTGAAAGAAAAATGAAGAGGGAGAGGCTTTGAACCAAGCAGGGGGAGGATCATCTCTGGCTAAACCCACCTTTCACCAGTTTTTCTAGCAGCACCTCCATCTTCAACGACCTCCCCACTCTTCACTTTATCTTGTAATTTGTTCCATAACTTGCAAAATTTTCAAAGAATTCTTTTACCCGTACCCTGCATCTGAAGGCATAATCTTTTGCACTTTCACAAGCCTTTCCAACAATGGAATAAAAATCATTATATGAGAAATGCTCAGCAAATGTCAAGCATAAAACTATATGAAACTTGTAACCCGTGGTAATTTCCTCATAAAAATCATTATTAGGTAACTGGGATATATGAAACCCACGTCAATGGCCCTTAGGTCTAGTGACAGGTTCCATTCGAATGAAGGTGTGAGGTTTGCGAAGGTCTTGGTATCAATTTGGTGTGAGTACATATGTGGGTGTGTGTTTTTCTATCGTTTGGCAAAAAAAAAAAAAAAAAAAAAACAAAAGAGATGAAACTCGTGAGGGTAACTTAGAAGGCAAAAGTCCGTGGATTAAGAATTGTAGGTCCCGAGTTCGAGTCTTCTCTTCCTCATTATTAGATGCACGAAGAATTAGTTTGGACCTAATGATTTAGAATACCCATTGTTTGAAGAAAAAAAAAAAAGAAGAAGATATATGAACTCATATTATAAAAATGAGTCTCTTGCAGTTGATGCCACCCCAAAAAAGAAAAAGAAAAAATCTAACATGGATTCGAGTATGACCCATTTTAAATTGGATTTGGGTTTGCATGGCAATACAAACATTAGCGTTCAAAGATAAAGTGTTAAGGCAAAGCACCTTGCAACATTATTGGATTTGGGTTTGCATGGCAATACAAACATTAGCCTTCAAAGATGAAGTGTTGTGGCAAAGCACCTTACAACATTATTTAAATATTTAAATAAAAAAATGATTTTTTATGTAGATCCAAATTATGATCTAGGTTCAAATGGTTTGGGTCAACCCGAATTTGGTCTAGGTCAACCCGATTCCATAAAGTTTCATGTGATAAAATTTTATGAGCTCCATAAAATAAAATTCTTTCAAAAATAAAGTTTTCTTTGAAATTAAAAAATCTAATACAGCTGTGGAAAGCAATCATTAAATAAAAATTCATATGAATATATATTGCTCAAGTCATTTAATAATATTTACATCAATTTTAGAAAAATAACAAATAAAATAGATAAACACAATGATCTCTTAAATCTTGACCCTAATTCTATTACGTGCTTTCAATGAAAACAACCTGAAAATATATAGGGTGTTACATTCCATCAGCTTGAAAACAAAAAAATTCATCCTTGAAATTTGAGTAGTCTTAAATCAAATACCTTATACTACTACTCTTTTGTTGCTTAACATGGATTTAAAAGAGCTCATAAGGAAACATTTTTTTTTTCTAGCCAAAAAAACCATAAATTTCCAATACTCACAAGATATTGTATCTTTCATCAAGAATTTTAAAAGAAATCACAATATTACTCGTCGTACTAACTCAACTACCTCATCTCATAAGAAAATAACACCTTGATTTTCTTTACCCAGATCTTGGTCTAGTCTGCTTTCGATGTGGAATTTTGTGTCTCATCTCTCAACCTCACCTTCACTCTCACCCATCTTGGGCCTATTGGGACTCTTGATTCTCTTAATCTCACCCTCACCCTCACCCATCTCGAGCCTATTGGGACTCTTAGAGCATCTCCAACAGAGGTAGCAAAGTGGGATTTGCTACCTCTTCTTCTAGAAAAACCCTCCAACAGAGGTAGCATTTCGTCAGATGAGGTAGCAAAAGTACAGCCCAAAATTTGCTACTTGTTTCTCTCACTTCAAATTTAGAAGTGGAGAGAGAAGATAGCAAATCATATGTTTGCTTAAAATAATGATGGGAGTTTACCTAGAAATCTAACACTGGATTGCAACATCTTCAACTATCTTCAACAATAAAGTCCGGGAACTACCTTCCATCACCGTTGTCGGAGAAAGCCATCACCGTCGCCGGAGAAAATCACCGGAGAAAGTCCAGCCATTCCACATATTAATCCCAACAAAAAAATAAATAAATAAATAAAAGCTATTTGAGTACCAAATGGAAAAAATTGAAGCAAATAAACCTCGTGTACAGTCCCCTCGCCTGTGAAGTCCCTTTCTCGCCGAAGAAAATCGCCGGAGAAGCCCACTGTAAAGACTTCCCTTTCTCACCTTTTCTTCCCTACCACTGTCCCCGCATGAAATCTTCTAGACGCTTCTCGACGAAGTTAGGCTCGCGGCGGAGAGATTCCATCTGCATCGAAGACACCCAGATCTGACGTGGTGAGATATGGGTGGTTTTGATGGAGGGGTAGATTTCTTGTTTGGGAAAGAAAGGGAACAACGAAAAACAACGTTGTTTCTGACCAGAAAAAATTTAAAAAAACAAAAAAAAATTATTAAAAAAAAAAAAAAAAAAACAGAGGAGGGTTTGAAGGTTTGAGGGGTTAAGGGAAGGGTTTGTGGGAATGGGAGTGGGAAAGGGATGTAGAGGTGGAGTGGGAAAGGGATGCAAAGGCGGAGGCGGAGGCGGAAGGACTATGGAGAGAGAAAGGGATTTGAGTTGAGGGTTTGTGAAGGGAGGAAATGGCAGAGGACGGGGAAAGGGGTAGACTTTTGGGTGAAGGGGTGGGGGCGTGTATGGCTAGGATCAATTTGAGGGTTAGAGAAGAGGAGGAGGACCGTCAAATGCCTCCATTAATTCTTGTGTTTTTTTACTGTTTTGAAAATATGATCGTTCTGATCACTGATTTATAAAATTTATAAAATAATATTTAAATATATTTAAAGTATTAAAACATTAAAATATATAAAATAATAATAAAATATTGAGAGTTGCTACGTCTCTTGGAGCTCCTCATTTTAGATGAGGTAGCAAATTGCCATACAAGGTAGCAAAGTACAATTTGCTACCTCTGCTACCTCTTGTTGGAGATGCTCTTAGGACTTTTAATCTCTTGGGCCTCTTGTCACATCATTCTCCGTCAAGAAGTCAGAGTCGTCTTTGCTTTGAGACCAAAAGGTAACGACCCGCAGAACATGTTCTTTTTTATAAGTTCCATAAAATAAAATTCTTTCCAAAAATAAAATTTTCTTTGAAATTACAAAATATAATACAGCTGCAAAAAGCAATGATTTACCAAAACTTATGTGAATATACATTGCTCAATTTATTTAATAATATTTACGTCAATTTTAGAAAAATAGCAAATAAAATAAATGAACACAATAATCTCTCCAAATCTCAACCCTAATTTCTACTACGTGCCTGGTGCTTCCGATAACGATGACCTAAAAATATATTGGGGTGCTACACCATCTCTAAGCTAAATGGATCTAAATGGGTTGAGTATCATGTTTTATAATTGGGTTGGGTTTGGCCGTTTGGGTGTTAATTAGTTACACAGGTTTAGTACTTAAATGGGATGGGTTGGGGTTGGGTGCAATTTTGATGCAACTCATTTAGACCCACCTAAACCCACCCATACCTGCTCAACTGCCAGCCCTATTTGCAACCTTACTCGTATGATCACGTTAACATATTATAAATTATTATTATTATCATTCCTCCTATTTGTGGTAATAGTGATATTGCATCAGGTGTGATTGTGTGAAGATTGTCAAGTAATTAACCACTAAAAATGCGTTGCAATGTGTGCATCAAATATCAAAACAATATAGTCAGATGATCATTCCTCACTTATTCCGTCGTTACATTAACTATTGGGTGGTGTTATATGAAGCACCTTTTGTACGTATAGCACTTAATTTACATCAGCAAAAAAGAAATCTATTAAATAAATTAAAAGAGTTTTAGTCTATACACCACATATAGTACTGTATTTTGGTGCTGCACATAGGGTATTGTATATAGCATTTCCCTTATTATTATTATTATTTTATCTTTTTCATTTCTTATGGTAGTTTCTGCATCCAGTGATAACTTACAAAATAATATATTTAGAAAAAAAAAAAACAGATCCCCAGATAAATAATGAAACGTAGAAGTTTAAAACTAATAGTTAAAATTTTGTTGGGTTTTGAGTTTTCACATTGCAGCATTCTCAAGTGAAGTGTGGAGATCTGGTTTTGACATTTTGGTTCTTGATGTTGATGAGAGTTAGGGTTAGGTTTTAATTCCATGTTACGTGCCCTCCTTTGCGCCGGACTTTCTTTTTAATCTGTATCTATTAATATTAATTGTTGCCGACCAATATTAATGAATGAAACAGTTGTCTCCCCGTGCAGTTAAGGGTATCATTTGAATAGATTTTCAAGATTAATCACAAATATAAGAAATACCGTACTCTCCATGAATTTAATTTCAAATGGTATCAACCTCAAAAGGCAACGGAGGATCCATATCTATTCTCATACTACAGTGTACCATTCTGTTTCTCATTTGTTTCATGTTTCTTAAAAGCTTATTTCTTATAAATAGGGCAATAGACTCTTGAAATTCTTGAGAATTATTGAATTGTGGAAACCTACTAGTATCAACAGATTAGTAGTACGTAGGTCGTTTATTCTAGATGAGCTTGTCTTTGTATGAGTTTCTATTGCATCAATTGTTCGGTGGCCGCGAAATGCATTTGGAGGGCCTACACGCTTTTTCTAACTTGTATACTGAACTTATTTATCGAATATTATTTACAAGTTAAAACCACGAAAAATATGTTCCTTGTCTTTTCCTGAATACTCGAACTTGAGGTTGGGAACGTGCATGGTTGGTCCCCATCTTTTTTTCTTTGGAACAGAATTTTATAACGAGGAATCCAATGACTTGAATAGAAGCCACTTCACGTAGTCATATGTCCAATAAAATATATTTGAATAATAATCTACCTACTACGAATTTAGATCCACGACGCATCCTCCAATGCCACATGAATATACAGATCCGAGGATTTTTAGCTGACTGCAGTTATGACCATTTCTTGACTTAATTCATGGGATCTCTCTCTCCCTCCACTGGTAAAATGGTCTATAAATAGATCGCAGGCAAGTGTGTTTCCCCAATGTATTTGTTTTGCTAGTGATCAACAGCAGCACATGAAGAGCATGGATACTCATAGTCCAATGCTCATTCTCCTCCTCTTGGTGCTGAGCTCCTTTAACGTAAGCCATGCCGATCCCTACAGCAACCCGTCACCACCATTAGCACCATCATCATCACCATCACCATCACCATCAGCATCACCCCCTTTTGCGGTTGCCGGTAAGCAGTTCCCTCCCCAGTCAATCATCTGCAATGACCCAATTAGCAAATGCTATGGCCAAAATATCACCTGCCCTAAGCAATGTCCCTCATTCAAGCCTGCTGACCCCACGGCTAAAGCTTGCACCATTGACTGCAATACTCCCAAATGTGAAGCATATTGCAAGAGTGAGCCCCTCTCTCTCTCTCTCTCTCTCTCTCTCTCTCTCTCTCTCTCTCTCAAGCATGAATTGTGGAGTACGTGTTAGTTCTTAAATTAAGAAACAATATAATATTTCAAATTGATTCATGTCTTCATATAAAGGCCTTACATTTATTTTAATTACATCAGTCAGTAAATCCGAAAAAAGGAAGAAAAAGTGCTACATCATTATGTTAATTACAACTATATCGGAACATGACGCATGTCGCTTGTTAAAGCAGATTGACAAATAGCAAGCTTCTAAACGCAGTGCCAAATTTGGCACAAGTTTTTCCATTGTCATATTTCGCAACCTAGATAACATGCCGTTGGAACACAATAAATTAAGGAGCCACCAAAATATGGCAATAGCAGCCTGTCTGATAGGCCGTTGAAGATGCTCTAAGTCAATAAACCATACGTGTTCACAAAACCACTAACATAGCATTCTCCTATAATAATACAAGTCTACAAAATATGTCGTTTTCATTAATTAACTAAACTATTGCGTTCTAATTTCTTACTCAGGGGGGGGTGGTGGTGTTTGGGGTTTGATTGGGGGTTAGTATGAGTTTTATTAAATGCATTTGTTCTAGCTATAATATTAGAAACAAAGAAAGGTTTTATATTTTGATTTGCTGTGTTGCAGATCGCACAGCTAACTGCAATGGAATGGGCTCTGCTTGTGGCGATCCAAGATTTGTGGGAGGAGATGGAATTGTTTTCTACTTCCATGGCAAAACCAACCAATATTTCAGTCTAGTCTCCGACCAGAACCTACAAATCAACGCCCGTTTCATTGGACGTCGACCTGAGGGAAGAAAGCGTGACAACACTTGGATCCAGGCCCTAGGACTCATGTTTGATCATCACACTTTCACCCTGGCTGCCAACAAGGTAGCCCAGTGGGATGACAATGTAGACCAGCTTCAATTTACTTACAATAAAGAACCTGTCGTCATCAGTGAAGGCCACCTCTCAAGCTGGGCTGCACCGGATAGTCATCTTATTGTGGAGCGGAGTGCAAAGTGCAACAGCATTTCTGTCACACTAGCCAAAGTCTTGGAGATTTCTGTGAGTGTAGTCCCGATAACGAAAGAAGATGATCGTATTCACAACTATCAGATCCCTGCTGATGACTGTTTTGCCCACTTGGAAGTGCAGTTCAGGTTCTTTGACTTGTCGGAGAGGGTTGAAGGTGTACTAGGGCAGACATATCGGCCTGAATTTCAGAACCCAGTGAAGAGAGGTGTGGCCATGCCAATCATGGGTGGTGAACACAAGTACAAGACCTCATCCCTCACTTCTGCTGATTGTAACTATTGCATTTTTTCACCTCACCTATCAATAATGTCGGTGGCCAAGCCTTTGGCATTAGAACTCTCGAACACAATGGAGTGCACCAGCAAGATGAGTAAGGGGCGTGGAGTCATTTGTCGCCGCTAGAATTATATCCGATATGTAGACACTAGGTAAAGTAATATTAACAGAATATGCATGGTTTCGTAAGTTGATGGAATAAAGGATGGGTTCATTTTCTTGACAGGAGTTTCTATGCACTAGGCAGACTAAATGTTGTAATCCATTAGTGTGTAATATCACTAATATATCCATAGGTACGTAGATGGAAGCAAGGGAATTAGGAAAAAGGCTAGGGCTGCAATATTGTTCTTATTTCATGGGCGCTTTTTCTTTGACTGATAGACTTGTCCACCTCCGCAACACCAATAATTAATGAGTGACCTTTTATTAAAGATGCATGCATGACATTTATCCTAGGCTCTATTTATCAGTTGCATATTCTCCCTCCATCTAGTTACAACCAAAAGCATATGGAATGACCAAGATTTTTCCGGGGTCGATCCCTTCGGTTAACAGAAGTGGCAGTCTAGCTTCAAATAGGCCTAAGAGAGACAAGAACTAGACACTGCAACAATCCACCACACTTCTTCAGGTACGTAATTGAAGTTAAATTCAGTTGATAAAAGTTCAAGGCAGCAGAAGATGATCAATGTCTTAGCACTGCTAATTACCGGTATTATTGGAAACCGCAAAATTACCAGAAATATCAAACATTTATCAGACCGTATGGGCTATGGCTGCTGGGAGGCCAGAATTAAACAAACAATAGATGTTGCATGATTGCTCATCATAAACCTAGGATTCTATTCTAGATGGAGTCACTAGTACTTTGGATGCCTTAAAGACCTAAAAAGAGCAAGAAACAGAATCAAGTAAGAGTTACATAGTTTCATAATTTATGGTAGAAATATTAACTCCAAAAACGAGCATATAATGCATGAAAAGTGAGGAGGAAACAGCCAACGGAAATCTACATCTGTTGCCATTAGAATGGCCAAACCACATTTCCTTCATTCTCGTGGTCCAAATGTCGTCAAAAGATAGATGAAATTGCTAAATCAAAAGGCCAAAATAGCCTCAAGGCTTAGAGTTATATCCGGCACCTCTCATGGAATGCCATGCTTTGGCTCACTTCAAACTCCATTTTCCGTAGTTTTGAGGTTTGCCACACCATAATTATCCAAAATTTCTGTCCATTGAAAGAGTTGGCTATAGCTAAAAAAAAACGAGGAAAATAATATTCAATCTATTTTACCAATTATGTATGCTCCAAATGCAACAAGTCTAGGGAGGAACTAATTGATTTTAGAGAGCCTCGTGATGCAAAACCGTTGTGGGGATTTTAGGAGTGCATTGACATCACAAGTGAGTCTAGAACGTCGTGGGAGGCTACAACGAGTATAGGGAGGCTCTAACTGATTTTAGAGAGCCTCGTAGTGTCCAGAAAGCATCGTGGGGATTCTAGGTGTGTACTGAAATCTCAAGTGAGTTTAGGACACCGTGGAAGGCTACAACAAGTCTAGGGAGCTAGGTTCTAATTGATTTTAGGGAGCCTTGTGGTGTCTAGAAAGTGTCGTGGGGATTTTAGTAGTGTCTTAACATCTCAATTGAGTTTAGGACGCCATGGGAGCTAATAATGAGTCTAGGGAGGCTCTAATTGATTTAAATGATGTAAGGAATTGAGGTTGAGAAAAACTACAATGCAGAACATAATGAATAACAAAATTTTGAATCAATTTCTCATAGCCCACGAATTTGATTGTGGTTCATTACAAAACAAGACCCTAACTAGAAGAAGATGATAATTACTTGCAAGAGGTCCTTAAGACGATTGATTGTACAACGAATGAGCAACACAAGTGTCTTGCCTCAACGGTATCCACACCAAGCAAAAGCCTTCAATTGTTCTTCTTAATCTCCTTAGGGTTTGCTAGAAGAGGAGAAGAAGAACAAGAATAGAGATAGACCACTAATGCTAGGGTTGGCCAAGGGATTGAGGAGAGAACGTGGGTAGTGTGTGCTATCAAGTGCTAACCTGTATACATAGCACACTAAGGAGGGCTGGCCAAGGGGAGGAATCCCTTTCCTAGGACTTTTTGGAGTGTATAAAGCTCCTACGGGTGTTTAGGAAGCATTGTGAGGCCCCTACAAGTCTATGGCGACTCTAATTGAGTTTAGAGAGCGTCGTGGAATCTAAAAAGCCTCCTAAGATTTTTTGGAGTGCACAGAGCTCCTACGGCTATCTAAGAAGCGTTGTGAGGCTTCCACGAGTCTATAGAGACTCTAATTGAGTCTAAAGAGCATGGTGGACTCTGGAGAGCCTCTTAGGATTTTTTGGAATATATAGAGTTCCTACAAGTCTAGGAAGCGTTGTGAGGCTCCCATGAGTATATGGCAACTCTAATTGAGTCTAGAAAGCGTCATGGACTCTCTCCTATGATTTTTTTTTTTTTTGGAGTGTATAGAGCTCCTATGGGTGTCTAGGAAGTGTTTTGAGGCTCCTATGAGTTTATGGCGACTCTAATTGAGTCTAGAGAGCGTCAGGGACTCTAGAGAGACTCTTATGATTTTTGGAGTGTGTAGAGCTCTTATGGGTGTATAAAAAGCATTTTGAGGCTCCCACGAGTCTATGGCGACTCTAATTGAGTCTATAAAGCGTCGCCGACTCTAAAGAGCCTCCTATGATTTTTTTTTTTTTTTTTGGAGTGTGTAGAGCTTCTACGGGTGTATAGGAAGCATTGTGAGGCTTCCATGAGTCGATGTTAACTCTGATTGAGTCTAGAGGGCGTCATGGACTCTAAAGAGCCTCCTAAGATTTTTTAGAGGGTATAGAGCTCTTATGAGTGTCTAGAGAGCGTTGTGAGGCTCCCACGAGTCTATGGCGACTCTAATTGAGTCTAGAGAGCGTTGTGGACTCTAAAGAGTCTCCTATGATTTTTTTTTTTTTTTTTTTTGGAGTGTATAGAGCTCCTATACTTGTCTAGGAGGCGTTGTGAGGCTCCCACGAGTCTATGACAACTCTAAATGAGTCTAAAGATCAAGCATTGTGTACTCTAGAGAGCCTCCTAAGAAGTTTTGGAATGTATCAAGCTCATACGGATGTCTAGGAAGTGTTGTGAGGCTCCCAAGAATCTATGATGATTCTAATTGAGTCTAGAAATCGTCGTGGACTCTAGAAAGCCTCCTATGATTTTTTGTTGTATATATAGCTCCTACGGATGTATAGGAAGTGTTGTGAAGCTCTCAAGAGTCTATAGCGACTTCAATTGAGTCTAGAGAGCGTCATGGATTCTAGAGAGCCTCCTAGAATCTTTTCGAGTGTATAGAACTTTTACGGGCGCTAGGAAACGTAGTGAGGCTCCCACGAGTCTATAGCGACTCCAATTGAGTCTAAAGAATGTCGTGCACTCTTGAGAGCCTCCTATAATTTTTTGGAGTGTATAGAACTCCTATGGAGTTTAGGAAGCGTTGTGAGGCTCCTACAAGTCTATGGCGACTCTAATTGAGTCTAGAGAGCTTTGTGGACTCTAGATCTTCCTATGATTTTTTGGTATGTATAGAGCTTCTATAGGTGTCTAGGAAGCGTTGTGAGCCTCCTGCAAGTCTATGGTGACTGTAATTGGGTCAAGAGAGTGTAGTGGACTCTAGAGAGCCTCCTATGATTTTTTTTTTTGGAGTGTATAGAGCTCCTATGGGTGTCTAAAAAGCGTTTTAAGGCTCCCACGAGTCTTTACCAACTCTAATTGAGTTTAGAGATCATCGTCGACTCCAGAGAACCTCCTATAATTTTTTAGAGTGTATAGAGCTCCTTTTTTTTTTTTTTTTTTCTTTTTTGGATAAGTGTGTATAGAGTTCCTATGAGCATTAGGAAGCATTGTGAGGCTCCCACAAGTCTTGGCGACTCTAATTGAGTCTAGAGAGCATTGTGGACTCTATTTTTATTTTTATTTTTTTTATTTTGGATAAGTAAGTAATTATATTCCAAAAAACCAAGATATAACATGAAGAGCAAAACAAGCCCTCAAAGGGTTGCAAACTCCCTAAAGGAGGTACAAAAGAATAAACAGGACCTCACAACCCAAGGAAAATAAAACTAAAACTCTCATAGCCCGAGAGGAAGCCAAAACAACCACAAAAGCAACCAATCAACCTCTTGTAGGATTAGGGGAGTTAATGGTGGAAATCTTTGAGGATCAGATAGGAAGCCTACTACTAGAATCTTTAATACAAGATTTGCTAGGCTTGAGTTTAAGCTTGCTAAAGCACTATCCATAAACTTTGATGTCTCATGATGCAGCTTGCTAGAAGAGACTACTGATGTGGACTTGATAGAACTTGGCATGACAAAAATGCCATTCCTAGACACGTCCAAAGAAACATTTTTTGTAGCATTCATATGCATTCTAGGTGACTCAATTAATTTATCTCTCCTTTTTTTGGCAATAACCATCCACTCAAAAGATTGCTCAATAATCATAGAATCATCCAGCTTCTGTTGCGGAAAAGGGGAACTCTCAGTTTGCTCATTAAATGTATTAACATTAATCTTCTGTTGGGAAGAAAGATTAATCTATGGAATAGCACAATCAACTATAGGTTGCTGAGTGGTGGCTATCTTCACTTGGGAGATAGGATCATCATTCCTTACAGATTTTAGAATCCAAACTTTCTTGAGCACACTTTGGCAATTGTTAACTGAATACCCAAACTTATTGCAAGCTCCATTTGCTGGGGGTTTCCAAGGCACTTCTACATCAATAGAAATGATTTTTCCTTTACCCAAATCAAGATCAAAGCTCTTTGGGATTTCATAATCTGCTAATATTTCAACACATACCCGAGCAAAATTAATCCTACTCCTTGACTTACTAGCATAATCCAATATAAAGGAACTCCCACTGCACTTGCCACATAGCTAAGACCTTTATTAGTTCAAAGATTTAGAGGAACATAATGGAACTTCACCCACACAGGAGCTTTAGAGAGTTTGATCTTCAATAGGTGAAAACCTTCAAGCCACTTTTGGAGTATGAGAAGTTTCCCCACAAAGAACCAAGGTCCAAAATCAAGCACTTTAATACAATTGGCTTCATTGTTAAATCTAAACAAGAAGAAGTCATTATTTGTAGACATGACATCTAGCAAGCCTTTATTGCCCCATTGTCTGTCTGCCCAATTCTTAGCCAAAGAGAAAGGGAGTTTCTTGTCGAGGCAATAACCAACAAGACAATCGTGTAGACACCCCATTTTGTACCGGTTGTCATCTTAAGTCCCGTGGCCCCGATGATGAGTTTAGTGTGGTTATTTATGGATTATCCTTGAAGAATTAGTGCGAATTACAGCATGGGATTTTTGGTTAAAATAAGAGGAAAATTATTTTATTAAATTAGCCATTTTTATTATGCCACTAACACGTGTACGCATGTAATAAGTGTGTGTACGCATATACGATACATGTGCATGCGTGTTAGCGGTCACTCTCCTAATTTTCAGAAAAGGCAATTCCCTTTCTTATTTAGATTAGAAGTCTTTTCTATTTATTAGTAATATTCTTTAATTATTTTCCAAGGAAACCTAGTCTAAGAAGGAAAGGGAAACCCTAGTTTTCAGCTATATATACTCACTTAATGTCTTAGAAAAAGGGGAGGAGGATAGGGTTTTTAGAGAGTGAAATTCATCATAATTTAGCAGCAGATTTTTAGAAAACCAGTAATCGTATTTTAATCATAACGTTTTCATCCGAAGTCGGAATTTGATGAACTTGATCTTCTTAGAAAGATAATTCAATTCTCTACAACTTTGTATTTCATGAGTTTTGTCCAATTCCAACGTTTTCATACCCAAAAACGCGATTGAACTTTCTGCTGTTGCAACGTGACGAAAATCACTTTTCTTTTCTCCTGTTCTCTTTTGTTTTCTATTTCTTTTCAAAGTTGAGTGAGTTTTGATCTCGTTGCTGTGATTACACTTTGAAGAAGAGGAGGATTCGTGTTGATTTGATTCAATCCAAAGACCTGAGGGCCAGGAACAAGCATAAAGTCGGTAAATTTAGTTTAACTTAGCTTTTGATTCTAGTTCTTCTTTTATTTTATTTTATTTTATTTTATTTCTGTCTAAAGCATGATTAGCATGATTTAGGTTTAGTTTTCATATTTGTATTTATTTCTGTATTTTATTTATTTTGGAATGCATCATGTAGTGGATGCTCCATAAGGAGAAACTAGGGTTTTATTATGTGGTAATTTGCTAGTATGTAGGTTTGTTGTATGATGGTCTATGGAAATTCACGTGTATACCTTCTCATGATATATATGTGGAGTTTCGAGAGATGACATAAATTGCCAACGGGTGCGTACGCAACAATTGTATTGCGTACGCAGTATATGGTAGGCGTACGCAGTAACTATCACTGCGTACGCACAAGAAGTATTGGCAGACAGTTTCTTTTCTTTATCGTATTTATTATGACAGTAGGTTAATCTGCATCTCCATTTTTTATGCTTATTCCGTATTTTTGTTTCTGTTATAACACCATGGTTTGTGTGCTGTTATTATTATTGTATGATTTAAAGTTAATTTTAATTGAACGGTTAGATTAATCAAAGCCATCGATCATGTGTGGGGGCCGGTTCCAACTGGGCGTGGCTGGGTGCCTAACACCTTCCCAGCTGTGTACCCTAGCTCCGAACCCGAATCTCTGGTTATGACGAGCTAGACCCTGCTAGGGTTCACTCGTTCCCATTATTGGGTGGCGACTCCTCTCCGTGTTAGTCCTTTGAAGCTAATGCGTATTCTCAAGCTATGTGGTTTAGGGCGTAGCGCTCACAGTGGCGACTCCACTGGGGATAGAGAGCTAGATTCCGTATAGTGATTTATGGCTTTACTTAATTTAAATTGTTTAATTGAAAACGACCAAAATTGCACACACGCGCACTACCACCCATTACCCTCGATGACAGTCTGACGAAAGGTACCGGGTCCCATTCGGGCCTATGGTTACTAGAAGTTGGCATCATCAACCCACGGCCTGTGCCACTAGCCTGCAATAAGCTTGTGAGTACGCTAACAGGCCACTCTTTGAGTGCCCTAGCTTGGGTGACCCTTGAAGGAGAAGTACCCATTAACCAACACCACTAGTTACCCCACCAACCTTTGCATACCCTTGCTTGAATGTGTGCTATGTCATGTTGCATTCATATTAGGAATTCATTGCGGGCTTAGGACGAGGCCCCCATTATCTATTAGTTATCTCAAGTTGAGCCCAATTGAGGGAAGTTGTGTGATATTGTTATTGGACTTGGACTTGTGTAAAATAATAGAAAAAATACATGGGTCCATGATCCAAGAGAGAGTGAGGTGTGAGCATATTGAGCCTAGCTCGAGATAATTAATGGACTTATGCGGGTTTAGCACTAGGTTAATCTGTTTTGGCAATCAAATCCAAAATCCAATTAAGAATCAAGTCCAAAGCAAGTTATATCCGAACTTAAGCCCGGAAGAGTAGAAAATTGTTTATAATTGGGCCCGACCTGAAAAAAAAAAAAAAAAATTTGATGAATGAATGTCAGGTTCGGGCCCAACTTGTTAAGAGAAGAGAGATATTTTTGTATTGGGCTTAAGTTAGTGAAATAACGGGCTTTGCGTCCAACTCATTTTATTTTGGGCATTTGGAAGATGTAATAAACATGACAAAGCCCAAAGTATAGTGAGCAGTAATTGGGTAATCTTAATGGAACAGGTTTATTTATTCAGACAAGGGACATGGACTTAATAAGTTATATATGGCTAAATGAAGTAAAAGATTGGTCAACTGCGGAAAAGTGTGCCAGGTTGTGCTTGGATCCGATCACCTACGTCCAACCATTTGAGAAAAGTGGAACAAGAATCGATGGCTGTAGAGCCTACCTTGATCGATCTCATGGCCATGTTGCGACAAGATAAAGCTGAAATGAAGGAACTCATCATGAGATTAACTTAGAGGCTAGAACACTTAGAGACAGGGGGAAAAGGGTCACTTGATCAACCTGAAGGCGGAAAAGGGACTGATAAAGAAGGAGAAGGAAGTGGTGCACCAAAATTCACGATAATGAATCTCACCCTTGGGATGATGAAGATTTCGCAGACTATATGGCTAGTAAGAAGAATGTCAAAGACAAAGGTAAAGTGGAAGACCCTAGGTTCAACAAGCTAGAGGTAGAGAATCAAGAGATGAGAGAACAAATAAAGCAGATGAAGGCCGCCTGGCTTAAATCTCAAGGGATAGACGACTACATGTTTTCTATGCCTGGTGCTACTTCTGAGGCTATGATACAATCTACCCCCTAAATTTAAGATTGTGGACTACGAAAAGTTCGATGGGACCGGTGACCCGAAGCAGCACTTGCGACAGTATATGAGCGTAGCCAGGATGAGGGGTCTAACCTAGAAACAAGTCCACTTCGCCTTTCCACTGTCCTTATCTGGGGATGCTTCAAAATGGTATTACAAACTCGATGAGAAAGTAACCGGGATCTAGGAGGTGTTGACCGAGGAGTTCACCAATAAGTATAATTATAATACAATGTTGGATGTAACACTAAGAGACTTAGAGATGACAAGGTAGAAACCCGATGAGCCTTTTTCTGAGTTTATAGGATGATGGAGGGCGAAAGCAGTTAAGCTAACGAACAGGCCCGCGGAGATAGACTAAGTTAATATGATTCTGAAGAACTTGACACCGGTTTACTTCGACAAAATGCTAGCATCGTCTGTCATGAATTTCCAGCAATTGTACCAATGCGGAACCAGGATAGAAGATGCGATCCATCAAGACCAAGTAGAAGGCAAGCCTGCAAATAAGAAAGTATTTGGATTAAGCAGTAATGACACAGGTGGAAATAATAGAGGCATTGGAGCCGCACAGGCCACCGTTGGAGCCATCAACCAAAGGGCACAACGACCCAAACAGTTCGACAACCTTGGAGTCCTATTGTCTAAGGTATTCGATAACTTGCCTCAAAAGGGTTGCATGAAAGCTTTAGAGCCCCGGCTATTGCCCAATCGGATTCCATCCTATTGGAGGCAGAATGAATATTGTGACTTCCATCAGAGCATTGGTCATAGGACAGACAACTGCACAAGGTTAAGGCATGAGATTCAAGATATGATTGATAGTGGTAGGTTACCAGGACCAGAGAATGCGGGGTATTGAATATAGACACCAAGGCTATAGAATGAGAAGCTAAGATTCCCGAGTCGAATCCATTGTTGAGTTTACTCTAGAATCTGTCTCCGAGTCCGTTTTTTAGTCTATTGAGTCTTGAGTTTGCTTTTAAGTCTATCGAGCTCTAAGCTTTCTTTCAAGTCTGTCGAGTTCTGCGTTGTCTTTTGAGTTAGTTAAGTCTAATAAAGTCATTAAAGCCCTTTTGGTGTGGTCCTTTTTATTGATAATGGAATAAAATCTGACTTTGCTTATTTTGGTGTGTCTTCTAATAATAAAATCTTTGAAGGCAAAATTCCTTTAATCTATAAAAGATAATTGATGGGGATCAAGAAAGGAAAGTGAAATCCATTAAATTGAAGCTATCTTAATCAACTCAAACATTAATGAAGACTTTAAAGAGATATCAATTGGTTTACACCAGAATAGGCTGATCTTACAACTCTGATGGACTTATCAAGAGACGCAGGGAATAAACTTGGAACTTTGCACATTTATCCTTCTCATACTCAAATTTTGAACAATGGAGATCGAAATGAAGAGAGGCCATCGTTTTTGCTACCATTCTTGAAAAAAAATATATAAAGAAAAATCCCGTGCTAGCCATTTTGAGCCTGAATATTTTCCTTTCTGATACCCTTGTCAAGGATTACCCCCTACACTAGGGGCAAATTTTGGAGAGAGATTTGTTTAAAGCAATGGGGCAATATAAATGAAACAAAAGGGAAAAGAAAAAAAAGAAAGAGAGAGAAAAGAAAAGAAAAGAAAAGAAAAATCTTTTGCTAACCCCTTTGAGCCTTAATAAGTTTTCTTTCTGACACCTTTGTCAAGGATTACCTCCTACACTAGGGGGAAATTTTAAAGAGATGTTTGTTCGAAAGAAAGGGGTGGTGTGTAGATGATGAAAAAAAAAAAGAAAGATATGAAACTGAGATAGTAAGTGAAGTGTTAAGTTTGGAAATCAAAGTAAAGTGAAGTGATCCTTGACAGATAGGAACCCATTGAAATTAAACTTGAGCTTTTAAAATCCTTTCTTTCTTGAGCCTAGAGCCTAAAGCCTACATTATATTCCAGATAAAAGTCCTCTATGATTGATTAAAGTTGTTCAAATTTGACTGAACTACGTTTGGCTTGATCCTTCTTGGGTACGTAGGCAACCTTGCAAAGGTCCAGCCACATCACTTGGAGTTTGTGCAAAGGTGCATTCACGTCACTTAGAACCCATACAAGGGGCACAAATAAAGAAAATCACATCAGAAGTAGTTCAAGAAAGACAAGTTGGGAAAAGATAGCCCGCTAGGTTGAAAACTCGAAAGGGCAACCTAGGCAAAAGTTAGGGTATGAAAAAAAAAAAAAAAAAAAAAAAGATACGAAAAAAAATAAGTGAAGTAGTGAAGCCTATAGATATCATAGCCAGACATCAAGGAAGGTGATGCATACTCTAACCTTTGAGTCAAGGAGGGGCAAGCCTAATTGAATATCCTCATATGCCATCAGAATCAACATATGGAATGTCTTTGTTGGTGTAAGAGTAGACCAAAGTTAGTGAAATTTTATGGAAATAACTAGTACATCATTGATCCTCATTAATTAACTAAGAAAAGAAAAATGGAATAATTGCCTTAATGAGATGGAAATTAAAGGGAGATACATTTGAAATAGGTGAGGTCAATACTTGAGTCTATTGTTTCATCATTCCACGTCGTACTTGAATTCCTTATTGGTTTTGCTTGAGTCTCTTATCTATATCCTCATTCTTGGTTTTCTCTTCTTTGTCCTTATTTGGCTCTTTGCATCATCGGCAATTTACTTGGAGTATAATCCTAAAGGGCTGAACAATAGGCGGTTGTGAGCATGTCATCCATGTGCGTACTTGCAGAAGTAGTATGAAGGATTGGTGTCTTGTGCTTCATTTGAAATAAGTGTTTGTCTTGGGCTTCATGTATTCACATGCCTATAACTCCTTGAAAGCAGAAATTACTATAGTGCCATTATTGCTCTGGGAAATGAATCTCTAATTCTGGGAAAGAAGTTACAACTCCATTCAGCAGTCTCAAGCAGGTTTTAGGAAATGTGTTGAAGATAAAGATGATGCCAAAGAAACGAATGAGTACATGTCCTAATTAAATTAGTAACTTTGTTCAAAGGTGATCATTAAAAGAAAGAAAAATCAATAGCGATCCTACCAAGGACTTAATTTCAATTAGACCATGTAGGTAGGGAATGGGCTCCGAATAGTCTATGCATGCATGTTGAGTGTTGCTTTTGAATTCAAACCTTTGAGTGGTACCCTTCTTGCTTTGAAGGCAGATTCCTTGAGTGAAATCTTTTAACTTGCCCTAGGAGCATCTTTCTTGGAGATTGGAATAATTTCTAAGTGTCCTTTCGGGGTTTAGATTCTTTTAGTGCATTAAATTTTTACATGAGATGTGTTTTTGGACTTGAACTCTTTGAGTTGAATCTTTGGTTTGTCTACGATGTTTGATTACTCTTTGATAGTATCAACCCTGGTTAGGGTCAGAGATGTTCACATGGTCCTTGTTCGTATTAACCTTCATTGAGGTCCAAAATCCTGATTGACCTTCGTTAAGGTCTGAAACTTTCCAAATTGGCCTTTGTTAAGGTCCACCCTCGTTAGGGTCTATAAATCTTTCTTTGGCTTTCGTTAAGGTCCACTCTCGTTAGGGTCTATAAATCCTTCTTTGGCCTTCGTTAAGGTCCACCCTCGTTAAGGTCTACAAATCCTTCTTTGGCCTTCGTTAAGGTCCACCCTCGTTAGGGTCTACAAATCCTTCTTTGGCCTTCGTTAAGGTCCACCCTCGTTAGGGTCTATAAATCTTTCTTTGGCCTTTGTTAAGGTCCACCCTCGTTAGGGTCTACAAATCCTTCTTTAGCCTTCGTTAAGGTCCATTCTCTTTGGGTCTTAGTACCCTGATTCGATTCTCCTTGGGTCCTAGTACCCTGATTCGATTATCTTTAGGTCCTAGTACCCTGATTCGATTCTCTTTGGGTCCTAGTACCTTGATTCGATTATCTTTGGGTCCTAGTACCCTGATTCGATTCTTTTTGGGTCCCTGATTCGATTCTCTTTGGGTCCTAGTACCCTGATTTGATTCCCTTTGGGTCCTAGTACCCTGATTCAATTCTCTTTGGGTCCGAGTACCCTGATTCGATTCTCTTTGGGTCCTAGTACCCTAATTCGATTCTCTTTGGTTAGTACCCTGATTAGATTCTCCTTGGGTCCTAGTACCTTGATTTGATTCCCTTTGGGTCCTAGTACCCTAATTCGATTCTCTTTGGGTCCGAGTACCCTGATTCGATTCTCTTTGGGTCCGAGTACCCTGATTTGATTCTCTTTAGGTCCTAGTACTCTGATTCGATTCTCTTTGGGTCTTAGTACCCTGATTCGATTCTCTTTGGGTCCTAGTACTCCGATTCGATTCCCTTCAGGTTCGAGTACCCAACTTCGATTCTGGATAGGGATGAAGCTTTTTGCTTATTCCCTAGGAAAGGAATAACATTTTCATATTGATCTTTGCAGTTAGTAGTTTTGAGAAATTACCTACTGAGTGCCCCCATTGTTTTGCATGAACTACGCTAAGTCTGATCTCCACGGAGTACGTAGGTAGTCATCTGAGGCTGGCACGACCTTATTGTATGTGTGTGTGTGTGGACTTTAAGTTGCCAACCGGAAAAATGTTTTGTCCTTTTAGGCTTTTGACTTTCGTATTACAAGGAAAAACTCAGTCAAAAGAGGGGCAACTGTGGACACCCCATTTTGTACCGATTGTCATCTTAAGTCCCGTGGCCCTGATGATCAGTTTAGTGTGGTTATTTATGGATTATCCTTGAAGAATTAGTGCGAATTACAGCATGGGATTTTTGGTTAAAATAAGAGGAAAATTATTTTATTAAATTAGCCATTTTTATTATGCCACTAACACGTGTACGCATGAAATAAGTGTGTGTACGCATATACGATACATGTGCATGTGTGTTAGCGGTCACTCTTCTAATTTTTAGAAAAGGCAATTCCCTTTCCTATTCAGATTAGAAGTCTTTTCTATTTATTAGTAATATTCTTTAATTATTTTCTAAGGAAACCTAGTCTAAGAAGAAAGGGAAACCCTAGTTTTCAGCTATATATACTCACTTAATGTCTTAGAAAAAGGGGAGGAGGATAGGGTTTTTAGAGAGTGAAATTCATCATAATTCAGCAGCAGATTTTTGGAAAACCAGCAATCGTATTTTAATCATTACGTTTTCATCCGAAGTCGGAATTTGATGAAATTGGTCTTCTTAGAAAGATAATTCAATTCTCTACAACTTTGTATTTCACACGTTTTGTCCAATTCCAATGTTTGCATACCCACAAATGCGATTGAACTTTCTGCTGTTGCAAAGTGACGAAAATCACTTTTCTTTTCTCCTGTTCTCTTTTGTTTTCTATTTCTTTTCAAAGTTGAGTGAGTTTTGATCTCATTGCTATGATTAAACTTTGAAGAAGAGGAGAATTCGTATTGATTTGATTCAATCCAAAGACCTGAGGGGCCACGAACAAGCATAAAGTCGGTAAATTTAGTTTAACTTAGCTTTTGATTCTAGTTTTTCTTTTATTTTATTTTATTTTATTTTATTTCTGTCTAAAACATGATTAGCATGATTTAGGATTAGTTTTCATATTTGTATTTATTTCTGTATTTTATTTATTTTGGAATGCATCATGTAGTGGATTCTCCATAAGGAGAAACAAGGGTTTTATTATGTGGTAATTTGCTAGTATGTAGGTTTGTTGTATGATGGTCTATGGAAATTCACGTGTATACCTTCTCATGATATATATGTGGAGTTTCGAGAGATGACATAAATTGCCAACGGGTGCGTACGCAAAGATTGTATTGCGTACGCAGTATATGGTATGCGTACGCAGTAACTATCACTGCGTACACACAAGAAGTATTGGCAGATAGTTTCTTTTCTTTATCTTATTTATTATGACAGTAGGTTAATCTGCATCTCCATTTTTTATGCTTATTCCGTATTTTTGCTTCTGTCATAACATCATGGTTTGTGTGCTGCTATTATTGTATGATTTAAGGTTAATTTTAATTGAACGGTTAGATTAATTAAAGCCATCGATCATGTGTGGGGGCCAGTTCCAACCGGGCGTGGCTGGGTGCCTAACACCTTCCCAGCTGCGTACCTTAGCTCCGAACCCGAATCTCTGGTTATGACGAGCTAAACCCTACTAGGGTTCACTCGTTCCCATTATTGGGTGGCGACTCCTCTCCGTGTTAGTCCTTTGAGGCTAATGCGTATTCTCGAGCTATGTGGTTTAGGGCGTGGTGCTCACAAATCATTCCAGAGAGCATTTCCTTCTTTAACAATATCAACAGGAGGGGTAACAAGGATTTTACCATTGATGCTGCTAGGTTCAAAAACGATAGGCTTTCCTTGTTCTTAAAAACTAGACTAAAGAGAGAACTCCATATGGTAGAAACAGGAAGCTTTTCAATTAGGATAGAATCTGATTCATGAGCAAATCTGGAATTGGGCAGAAAAACTTGGGTTTTATTCGTTAAACCAATTACAGGGCTAGAGATGAGAGGAGGAAAATTAGAAAAATCATGTCCAGATTTTCCCACAACAGTGTTTCCAAGAGGGGACACACAACCAGCAATATTTAAACCCAAAGCTAAAGAATTAGTAAGTGTGCAAGAGCTTCTAAAGGAACCACCCATGACTATAGACACCCCATTTTCATCCCTAAGTGTTTATGAATTCATTTCTTGAGTTCTTGAAGTATTTAGGAGTCTCTAATAAACCTTGAAGGATATTTTTGCCTTTTTAAGCTTATGTGCATAGTTCATTATTGCATGTATGTTCTTGTTTCATTTTTGCATTTCATCACTTGCATTTAGTTTTTAGGTGTTTTTAAGATATGTGTGTGCAATTTGGTTCAATTTCAGAAAGGTTCGGATAGTTAATTAGAACTTTTGCGAATTGAAGGGTAATTTTGTCTTTTAACTCGTATCTTTTCCAATTGACCTCAAAACTTGTCCTAAATTGTTCCAATAAGTTTATAATGATGAAAAGAGTTTAATTGTAGTGTCAATTTAAGGATTGAATAGGTTTGAGATTAATTTACCATATTATTCACCTATTGGTTAATTGACCCTTTTCAGTTAACCGCCTTGTTAAACCCAGCCACTTGACCATGGTTAGATATTTTTTTAGTCAAGAATATTCTAGACTTGTTATTCATTAAAATATGAACATTTGGGCTTTTGAATCACTCAATTTGGAGTTAATTTGACTAACATATGGCCATTTTAAGATAAAAACCCGAAATAAGTCAAAACCGGGGGAATTGGGAGAAGGGCCTCGGGTGACTAGTTCACCCAACCGGTCACTAGAGACTCCGCGTATAATTTTCCCTATTTTCAAAGAAATGCATTTTGGGACTCTCCTACTCCGTTTTTCTTGTTTTAAAAGAGTTTTAATATTGGTAAGTGACTATGAGTTGTTTAAGGACCAAGGGAATTAATAATAACCTTAGATTAGTTTTATGGTGAATTAATCTCAACCATTGAATCTTAGGGTTGGTTAGCTATAAATATGGACCCTCTTATCAGCATTAAAGGACTTTTTGAAATTCCATATTCGCTAGAGAGAGAGAAACCACGAATTTGCACACACCTAGACTCTTTTAAGACAACATTCTACTACATTATTGAAGAAGAATAAGAAAGAGTTCAAGCTTAAGAAGAAGGAGGAACGTAGCGAAGGTTTTCTTTGTTGTAAGCTTCCATCATTTCTCTATATTCTCTCTCTATCCTCTTATAGTTAATTCTTTGCATGTTTAAGGTTTTATATTGAGTTGAATATCATGTTTACTTGATTCTATTGAATTCATATGATTATTATTAAGTGCAAGCATGTTAGTGGAGTAGGGTTTTGTGTATTGTGTGCTGAATAGTGATTTTCTCTCTTTAGAATAGGGGTATGTTTTGCATAGTATATTAGTTGATGTGTTAGGGTTGTTTTCTCTTCATGGTTCATTTATATGCATGATTTTAAGCACTTTTCATGTAGAACACTTTTTGTGTAGGGTTCATCTTTATAGGTATATAAGTGATTATTCTTTTGGAATATAATTATCCTTTTTAGAGGGTGAGTTTTTGCATGGGTGCTTTCCGGAGTGTGTTTAAGTGCGCAATTAGTTTCTTTGCATTCTTAGGTATATATTTTACATAGGATATGTGAAGCTAGAAATCATTCATGCGGAGTACTTTTTACATAAAATTATCTTAGGATAGTTTTTCTTAAAAAAGCTCGCCGTAAGAATGCTTATTTCATGTTCTTACATAAAATCATAATTTAATGCATCATGTTAGATTTTATTTTTATGTTTTGGATTGTTATATAATATTTTCATCACAATAATTCATATTTAGCATGTTTTTTTATAGTTTTATGCATGATAATGAGTCTAGGGCATATAGGAGCATATTAGGGTTTTGTTTTTCTTTTGATTTTTGTTCTTTGCATGATTATTAGCATGTTTTAGGTTGCTTTATTAATATGTCCAGATTTGATTTAGGTCTTCTAATGATGATTTGAGTATAAATATGGTTGGTGTGAGCATGATAATTTCCTTATAGTATACATGGGGTGATTAATTGGTGATTTCTCAATGTTTTGAAATGTTTGGCATATGATAAGTTGATTTATGGTGAATTTGGTTTTGAATTATTCTCTTCTCCCTCCTGGGTTATTCTTTTTGCATTGAATTATAACTCCTAAGTTTCCTACTTTTACAAAACTTCTTATTTGTTAAGAGTTCTCTCTTTTTTCTCAAATTCCTATTTTCTCTCATTCTTTTTTTGGAAACTTCTTATTTTTTAAAACTCTTCTTTTCTTTTAATGGAAACTTAGGTTATTAGTTAATTGGAAAGGGAATAACTCTTTCTTAATCGAACTACATGGACTTTGATCCTTGCATCTTTATATGTATGGTATATAGGTGCTCATTTGATGTTCAAGTCCGCCCTAGGATACAAAATATGCTAGGTTTTCTTTTCTTTTCTTTTATTTTTTTATCTCTCTCTATTGCTTTCCATATCTCTCTTTATTTTTTCATGAATTTTTATGAATGCTTTATGAATGTTTATGGATGAATAGATGGTTATGAATGATTCTTTACATATGCATGGTGACTAATTAAGAAGTGATTGAAATAACCCGTATAAATTAAGAGACCCATTTGGGGGTGATGTGGGTGGCTATAGGATGTTTCCTAGAACCTTTCCACATCGTAACTTAGTCTTCGAATCCTCTCTTGTTTTGTTAAAACTTGCTTTTCCTTAATTGGAGTCATGTGTTTGGTTTTTAAAAGGTTTTCTCTAAAATATTTTATGGTTTTCCTTTTTTCCTTAAAAAATGAAGTGATGACTCCTTATTTGTTATTGTTTTTGTGAACCTTAAAAAACAGATTTTTATTTATTTAAATCTCTACACTTTTTAAAAGGGCGATCAAAACCCGTGGTTCATAGTGACTGATTTTGAAAGAGGAGGAAAAGAGCTACTATTTTCATATCCCATAGCAGTAAAGGATGAAATACAAGCAGAATTTCCTTTAAACTTTTCAAAGTCTACCTGACCAACTATACTAGGCACATGGAGACCAGCTTAAAGTGGGGTACTTTTGTCATTAAAAAAAATCAGCCCCATCAGCTTTATCATAAGCTTTTGAACCAACTAATGCAGATCCAATAGCATTATGAAAAGTAGAGTAAGCAGAAGAAGACCCACTTGCATCACAGAATGCATGATCCTTACTCACCATCAACCTTCGGCTCTTCAAAAATTTGTCTTCAATGAAGGAATCAGCCACACCAAGAGAAGATGAAGACAAACCCGACTTGTCATTAATAGCGCCATCAATCAAATTAAGACTCGTACCTAGAGAAACTTCATCACCAGTAGATAGTTTTAAGCCATCATCATCAACAAATGACTCCAAATCAAATTCAGATTGATCCTCATCAGAGCAAGCAACGACCTCAATAGACTTAGAAACCATAGAAGGACTAAGCTTGAAGTCAGGGAGGAGAACAACTATGGTAATGAAAAATCTTCTTCTTCTTCTTCTTCTTGGCTGAACCTTTGAATCCCATATTTAAAAGTCAAATTTAAATAGATAAACTAGAATAAAGAGATAAGAGAAAATCAAACAATCAAGAACAAGAGAAGTCAGCAAAAAGGAAAAGAACAAAAACTAGAGCTTCTCTCTCTAGAAACCCATGTCCCTGTCCTAGAAATTTTTGCATCGTGGACCCTAGAGAGCATCCTATGATTTTTGGAACGCATAGAGCTTAGTTTTTTAGCATAAAATCAAGTACAGAGAAACTGATGGCTACCATTGACCCTACCCTTGATGTGAAAGAAGAAACATAGAGCATCTCCATCATAGCTGAATTAGCTGGTGTAAACACCCCATTTTATCCTTGTATTTGATGGTGGGTTCCCAATGATGAGATCCGTAATGTTTATTGTCAACCTGGGTCTCTTTTTTGTGAGCAAAGCAAGTAAGAAGGTTACGTGCATTTGGTGCAAAATATATGTGTGTGTGTATATATATATATATACACACACACATATTTATTATACACACACACATACACACACACACACATATATAAATATATGTGTGTGATATATATGTGTGTGTGTGTGTGTGTGTGTACATAACGTGTATATGTATGTTTATATATATATATATATATGATTAGGAGGTGAGAAGGAATGAGTAAAGAATGAGTAAGAGAAGTGGGATGGGAAGTTGGAAATAGGAATAGAAAAAGAAAAAGAAGGGGAGTGGGTTTAGATAGAAATAAAAAAGAAAATGGGAGAGATTAGGTGTGTCGGCCAAAAAGAAAGAAAAACATAAAAATAAAAAAAGAGAAGAGGGAAGTGGAGGGGAAATAGGTGGGGCGGCTGAAGTAAGAAAGAAAAAGACAGAGAAGGAGTGGGGTTGCACGATCAAGAGATTCTTGTTTATACATTAAGAGCTTAGGTGAGATTTTGGGTTGGATTTTTGGAAGGAGGACAACTAGAGAAAGAATAAGAAAATACTAAGATTTTGAAAGAAGGGAAAAGACTAAGAATTTGAGAGAGAAGAGACGGACAGATTGAGGGTGAGAGAGAAAATATATAGAGAGATAGGGAGGAACACAGAGAGAGAAAATAGGAGAGAATTGGAGATAGCTTACTTGGCTCAACAAGGGAGATGCTGCCAGATTGACAGTGGACCTGAGGGATGGTTTAAACACTAATCAATTTCTATAAAGTATATATTTGATAATAGGATTGCATAGATTGTTCAGATTGTGATTTTGTTGCATACAATATCCGTTTAAACTAACCCCTTTTGTAGGTGAGCTAGTTTCATCGTGGAGAAGATGAACTAGTGATGCCATGCATACACATTACATCATACGTACGCATGATATGTGATACGTACGCATATTGATAATATGCACACGTGTGTTAGTTTTAGTTATTGTTTATATTTTGCCATTAATTGTTTATTTATTATCTTAGGTTATTAACCTGCCATTTGTGTGTGCTATTTATCTGTTGCATGATTAAGAGGTAATCCATATTTTATTAAAATATTAAATATGGTCAATGAATAAAAAATGAGGGCCGGTTTATTACCGGGCATTGTTGGGTGCCTAACACCTTCCCAACATATACCCTAACTCTCCGAACCTTTCTTTAGTTAATAAAATTGGTCCTAGTTTCTTCCAAGTAGCGGTTCTGATTCATATGCTAATTCCCCAAGGTTAGCACCATCAGAAATACAAGTAGGTAAAAACGAGCGCGTGGTGAAAATTAGTGCGCTCACAGCTGGGCATTGCACTATAGGAGAACCCAACAAACAACCTGATATGGGTTATGCTGTTAACGTACTAGCCCCACTTGTCGAGAAATGAAAACCATTGGATGATGACACCAAGGAATATTTATATGCTAATTCCATTTGTAGTCAGTCAATTGTAAGTTTGTAATCAATCAATTATAGGTTTGTAATCAATAATTCTAGGTTTTGTAGCCGTACTGATATTAGCCTATACCAGCACGTGCTGATAGGATCATTACCGTATACCGTATACCGTATGTATGTATATATATATATATAGATAGATACACAAACATACATATACACATATATGTATATACATGTATATGCGATTCCATGGGTAAAATCAAGTTTTAAGTCTATGTGACGTTTGTCCAGTCAAGTCCCAGTGTTGACAGGATCGCTGGTTTTGTTCAGAAGCGACCCGACAAAATTTAGGTGTCTATACTACGACACAGGCATGTGGTGTCACGAGCCAAAAGGGAAGTGAAGTAAAATGGGATTGTGGGGCCAAAAATTACTTTGATAATCCCACTTTGCTTCACTCTCATTAGCTTGTGATACCACATCAGCTATATCACAGTTACATATAAGTTTTTCTTGTATCATGGGAATTTTCCTCTAAAATTCTCGTTTTTGCCTAAATACCTGTATAGTAGTATGTTGATTGCCGAGTATATCCACATTTTCAAGGACAATACTTGGCTCCTCACAGTGGAGAAGTAGCTTCTCTTTACTCCCCACTCATATTATGCTATGTGACATAGTTAATAAAAAATATAGATACGAGAGTATGTTCACATGGACACGAGAATAGAAATATATGGACATATATTCATATCCATTTTGACACATAAACATATAAAGACAGACACATGGACATATGTGTAAAATAATATAACATGGGATACATGTACATAATCAATTCTATTTGTTTTGTTGGACACAATGAACTTTTTTCATTTATATCATTTTGTGGGCAACAACACTTCTTTAGGATGAATTTTTGCATATACGAGTCATGATCGATGTGATGGGTGGTAATTAAAAAATAAATCTAAAAAACTTTAAAATTAAAAGCTAAAAATAGTAAATTCAACAATATAAAAAAAAAAAAAAAAAAACAGGAAAAATGAAGGAAAAAGACAAATGTGAATAAATCTAAATAATTGAAGAAAAATATAAATAAATCTAAAAATTGAAGGAGAGGGGAGAGAGAGAAGATGAATGTGGGCATAGAGTGGAAGATAGAAGTAGAGAAATTAGTCAAAGTTAAAATAGTGTGAGTTCAAAATTTGGTAGGGGTATTTCAATAATAGTTTATTTGTTTACGTAAGATTTGGATTTTTAAAAATAAATAATAGAAAAACTATTTTAATTAATAGAGCGTTGTATGATAATCACAATTATTTTTATAATTGTAATTTATTTGCAACAATTTGTATAATTAATTTGCAATGATTTAGTGTGATTTGATAAAATTGTATGCAAATTCCAAGCCTATTTGTGAACTCCCTAATGCGATTAAGTAGCGGATAAAATATCTCCATGTTAACATTCTGAAGAATAAATAAGGAGGCATACAAAGTTTTAATGAGTTGATTTTTGTGCATAATTCATTTCTGAAGTGGGAAGCTGTTTAGATTTATAGTTATTAAGAGATATAATTAATTTGTGCAGTTAGTGATTTATTAAGTTATATAGTTGTGTATTTTTTTCCAATTTTATCTTGTTATCAAGTGATATAATTCATTTGTGAGTAGTAGGAAGCTATTTAGATATATATATATATATATATATATATATATATGTATATTGCTATTAAGAGAAATAATTATTTTGTGCAGTTAGTAATTTATTAAGTTATATAGCGTATATTTTTTTCTCAATTTTATCTAGTTATTGTTAGTTATAAGCCCTACAGCCAATAATAGAGATGATACTTTAGGGATAAAGAATAATCATAAGATTTTATTTGTTGTATGTCACATTTATTATTAATTAATAAAGGGCTTTATTCTATCATGTCTATTATATTCTTTATATTTACGTGATATGTCCATAGAGTTAAAGTTGAGAATATGAAATCATAAAGTGTTGTGATTAGGAGACTATATATATATATATATATATATATACACTAAACTCCTAAATCATTCCTAGATGAAGGTTTACTTTGATGGATAATAATGAACCGTAAGACTAGCACATGTTAAGTTGGCTCTATAGGAAGATAGATAGTCTCAAGCTATTTGTGTAGAGACACTAAGACTAAACATGTGGGTGATTATTATATGAACAGGTACACTAAACATCTTATTTTAAGATAAACTGAATGGAGTTTTACCTGCCTGTCAATCAGTTTCTCATAGTTGCAGTGGTACAAGTAATCCTTAGACTTGAAATACCATGATTGTCTTATGCATGAAGTTTTAGAAGTTTAACAGCATTGATTGTATCTTCCATTAGGGTGTACAAAGGTGTTCATTGGCTCTACTGTTTCATGTGTGAAGACCTAGGAAGCACGGACACTCCGAAAATAGGGCTATGGCTATGTCAAACAGGTGTCGGACACAGACACACCTCTGACACGTGTTCGACACGCCCCGTACGTGTTGAAGAAATAAATAGATCAAAATAAATTCGGACACAAGAGGGACACGGGAAGGACACGTGTGGGACACGGGAGGACACGAGAAGGGACACAGCGGGGTAAGAATTATAAATATAAATAGTTTTAAAAGGGGTAATTTTTGTTGTTTTTTAACATTTAAGGGGTAATTTTGCAAAAGCCCCAAAATTCTTTTTTTCAATCCCTTAATCCCCAATTCGTGCCCACTGCCCTTGCTGCCGTTCCAACCAGATAGAGAAAGACTGAGAGAGAGAAACTGAGAGAAAAGAAGATACAGTGGCGATCGAGCCGGCGATCGAGACCTCGAAGTAGAGAGAGAGAGGCGATTGAGAAGGACAGAGAGAAAGAGGAGATCTAGAAGCAGGGACGAAGGCAAAGAGCTCTCTTACTTGGAGATTTCATCAATCAACATTCCTAAAACCAGGTAAGTCTCCGACTCTCCTCCTTTTGCTCCTCCTCCTCCTTCTTCTTCTTCTTCTTCTTCTTCTTCTTCTTCTTCTTCCTATTCTCTGTACTTCTTCTTCTTTGTATTGATCAGTTTTTTTTCCTCTAATTTTTCTACAAAATGGGTTTTTGGGTAAACCCTAACCATTCTCCTCTTTTTTATTTTTAAATAAAAAAATTGTGATGTTGCTGTAACCTTAGTTTATGAAATTGCATCCTTGCTGTTAATAGGAATGAATCAAGATAGCTCAAGTGCTGGGCTAGCAGTAGTACTCCCTCAGTTGACTCAGAACCACAAGATGATACTAAGCCTCTTTGGAAGTATATTAAAAAATTATCAAAATTAGATTTTGGTGGAGGAAACTTAGCTTTCGAATGCAACTACTGTAAAACAACTTTCAAGGGATTATATTCTAGGGTGAGGGCACATTTGTTAAAAATAAGTGGTCAGGGGATTAGAAAATGTGACAAGGTCACTAACTTGCATCTTCAAGAGATGAAAAAAGTAGTGGAAGAAGCTGAATTAAGGGTTAAAAATTCCATGCCCAGAGAAGTCCCCTTGTCAGCTTCTTCTTCTTGTAGCCAATCCCAAGAGTCTGTTGCTGTATCTTCTAGTGCAGGGTTGTTTAGGCAAGAAGCTTTTGAACCGAGAAAAAGAAAGGCTATGAGAAATACAGCATTGGAGAAAGCCTTTAACCTTAATGCTCGAGAAGAGTTACAACGGGAGATTGCTAGGATGTTTTATTCAGCTGGTTTGCCTTTCCACCTTGCAAGAAATCCTCATTATGTGAAGGCATTTTCTCTTACTGTTAATAGCAATCTTAGTGGTTTTGTGCCACCAGGTTACAACATGTTGAGGACAACACTCTTACAAAAGGAAAGGGAAAATATTGACAGGTTATTGGAACCAATCAAGTACTCTTGGAAATCAAAGGGGATTAGTGTTGTGAGTGATGGATGGAGTGACCCACAAAGGAGACCTCTCATTAATTTTATAGCAGTGAATGAAGTTGGGCCGATGTCTCTAAAGGAAATCAATTGTCAAGGTGAGTACAAAGACAAGAACTTCATTGCTAGTTTGATCACAGATACCGTTGGAAAGGTTGGACCTCAAAATGTGATTCAAGTAATCACAGATAATGCTCCTGTGTGTCGATCAGCAGGGTTGCTTGTTGAAGCCCAATACCCACAAATCTTTTGGACACCATGTGTTGTCCATACCCTCAATCTAGCTCTCAAAAACATTTGTGCAGCAAAAGATACGGAAGCTAATGCAATTAGATTTACTGAATGTAATTGGATTACAGATGTTGCTTTAGATGCAAATATTATCAAGGTATTCATCACAACCCATTCAATGAGACTTGCTATTTACAATCAGTTTGTGAAATTGAAGATGCTTGTAATTGCGGATACACTGTCACGCCCCGACTCGGAGAGTCGACACGTGGATAAAAGTCAAAGTAAAAAGGTGTACATGTGGATAAGTCATAGTATAAAAGTTGCGGAAGACTTAGTCAAATCCACGTGTATTTTTTTTTTTTTTAAATAATAATTGTATTAGCTCATCAATAACACCCAAATAATTAACATGAAATGTTATGCTCACACGTCATGCCCAAAATAATATATGATCCCAAAATAATGCCAACATCCCTGGCACATAGGTTGGATTCAAACTATTCAAGGTTCATTAAGTAATAATGGTATTAACAATAATAATAATAGTAATGTCCATACATCAAAATAACATAGTCTCTATGTAATGCACGTGTATCTATCCTCATCCATGACTATGTTAGTATGCAACCTTCACATTCCAACCTCAGATCATGCCACTAGGCATCCGCCATCGGCGAACCTTCATTCATCACCTGATCATCTGAAATAATAATAGGATGAGCTGTAAAGCCCAATAGGAAATATGTGTGGATTCTATACAATTAATATATGTGCAGATACATGGTATATGAATTAAAAATCATTTAATAACTCAAATCAAATATCAGTCACAAATCAATACTTTGTGTGGGTTTTGAGTTAATTTCCCAAAATTCTCATAGTATCTCCAATTCCCAAGACTATGGGATCAAACCATGCATCAACCGTCGCTAATCACAGGTTACGTCGTCACGTCAACCCCCGGCTCAGCCAAGCACGAAAATAACCAACACCTACGCGGCGTTCTTCCTCGAGGGCTTCAGGGTCTTTCACCCAAGGGCACTTTACCCTGCTTGCTATTCGCGGAGTATTCTCAACGCAGGACACCACTTCATTGTGATGCCCCCACCCGTTTGATGCATACCAAGACCCAAGGTCCATATATCCAAAACATTTTCCATCATTCAAATAAATATCCGAGTGTCCAAAAGTATCCATAAACATGTTTGATAAATTTCTAGAATTTCAGTAACATTTCAAAAGCATTTCCAAGTAAACAACATTTATAAAGCATTTTTCCAAGATCCAAGTATCATGAAAATTCCACACATTTAACAGATATTTCACAATAACATTTAAACGAGTATATAACCATGTATCTTTAAGGAACAATATAAAACAGTCGTATCAAATGATATATTGAAGGATTCCCTAAATTTTGAACAAGTAATAAAAATATTTGGTTATAAATCAATGGGAAAATCCAAAAATATCATTAAAGCATTTAAAATCACATTTATAGAACAACACCATATTAAATGTAAAGAAGCCACATTTCCTACCTCAATTGCGAGCAATACCAACCCAAAACCACGTGATAGACACTGACAATGCGAATGCAGCGTTAATGCTCCCTAGGGTCCTCCCGAGGACCGATAAAATCTGATAATTATGCATACGTAATCTTTAGGTAAATTTCAAAATAAATATAACACACTCAAAAATTACTATTAGCCTTCTAACAGTGAACTATGGTCCCAAAATCATCAAAATAATTTTTAAAACACTCTCTATAATTTCTGGGAATTTTCTGTAATTTTTGGAATTTTTCTGATATTTTCTGGAATTTTTAATAAATATTAATTTGGCCAAAAAGTCAAACTACAGTCAAACTTGGTCAAAATGATCAACTAAGGGTCCCACATGGTAGGGCCCTCCAAGACGAGTCCAACGGTCAAATTTGGGGTTCATATGATTATCGTATGGCTTTTAAATGCGTGAGAACACGGTAAGGTACACAGATGCACCCACACAGGATCATAGACCTATGGGGTCATCTTCAACCTCCCGCGGGTTGAATTGTGTAACCGGGTTACACCGTGTGTTCAACGGGCCAACTTCGACGATTAATATCTCCCTCATTTCTTAACCGTTTTCAGTGATTCAAGTGTCGAATCGAAGCTCATGCGGAGTACTTCGTGCGAATATAAATTGTTCATTCAGAATCCTATAAAATCATATTCGTTTTTAAGCCTAAAGTTTCGGGTTTTCATGATCCAAAATTCTAAAATTTCTAAAACTTCAACCTACAGTCAATTTCTCTAAAATTTGACACTACCATGGTGTTCCTTGGTCCTAAAAACATAAAATATGATCATCCTTTCTAAGAATAACATAAGAAAATAAAATTGCATATACATATATATATATACACAGTACGTGATATTTATATATATATATATATATATGAAATCAACGATAGAGGAGGTGAGGATTTTACCTCACTAAGAGAGCTCCACGAACTCAGCCAAAAACCTCCACCAGACCACTCTTTTTTTTTCTCCTCTGTTCTTCCTCAATTTCTCTCTCTCTGTTGCTCTTTCTCTAACTCTCTGTCTCGATCCCTCTATACATATAAATATATCCAAAGCAGATGCAAGTGGTGGGTGCAGCTAATGATCTATACATATATATATATCTAAAGCAGATGCAAGTGGTGGGTGCGGCTAATGATCCCTCTATACATATATATATATATATATATATACACATCCAAAGCAGATGCAAGTGGTGGGTGCGGCTAATGATCCCTCTATATATATAAATAATTCAGGTCATCACATACACACTTTGCTTCAGTTGTTATTATGCTTAAAAGATTTAAAATGCTAAAGCGTGGCCTTCAAAGCATAGTCATTAGTGACCAATGGGTTTCTTATAAAGAAGATAATGTTAAGAGAGCACAATTTGTGAAGGATAAAGTGCTTGATGACTTGTGGTGGGATCAAATTAATTACATCATTTCCTTTCTTGATCCTATCTATGACATGCTAAGGATTGCCGATACGGATGAGCCTTGTCTTCACTTGGTGTATGGTATGTGGGACAATATGATTAACAAAGTAAGGGTGGCTATATATTGACATGAACATAAGCATGAAACTGAGGAATCAAGCTTTTTTGATGTAGTCCACAAAATCTTGGTTGATAGGTGGTCAAAGAACAATACACCACTTCATTGCATGGCGCATTCCTTGAACCCTAGGTAAATCACTAGTCACTAGTTACTACCTCTTATTCTTGAACATTTTTAATGCCTTTTTGAATTTAAAAGAGACAATTTGATAAATATTGTTGTGTTTTGATACTTTTAATAAGATATTGGTTTATTCAATTATTTGGTTATAGGTATTATAGCATGGAATGGCTTTGTGGGGGTCGGAATCGTGTTGAACCACATTTGGATCTAGATATCACAACGGAAAGGAAGAAGTGCTTTCAAAGATTGTTTCAAAATGTGGATGAGCGTCGACTTGTCAACATTGAATTTCGAAAGTTCTCTAGTTGTGTAGATGAGTTTAGTGATCAAGATTCTATGAATGATAGAGGAATCATGGATCTAAAGTTGTGGTGGGTTGTCCATGGAGCTTCTACACCTAAGCTCCAAGCATTAGCTATTAAGTTGCTTGGACAACCTTCTTCTTCTTCTTGTTCTGAGAGAAATTGGAGTACTTATTCTTTCATAAACTCAGTGAAGAGGAATAAAATGACCCCACAACGTGCAGAGGACTTGGTATTTGTTCACAGTAATATTCGACTTCTATCTAGGAGAACTCAACAATATAAAGAAGGAGAGAGCAAGATGTGGGATGTTGGGAGGGATGCATTTGATCCACTTGATGGTGCTGGGATACTTGAGTTTGCAAATCTTACCCTTGATGAACTAGAATTGGAGATTGAGATATTAGGCGAAGGAGGCCATGATGTGGAAGTTGATAAGTGATGATGATGTACATTGAGCTAGCTTATTGAAGTTGGCTCAAATTTAGCTTATTTCTTTTTTGTTTATAGGCTACTTTCTATGTCATTTGAATATTTGATTGTTGGATGTGGTGTGATGTTTTGTATTGAAAATAATAGTGTGCTATGTGCTTGTCTTAAACTTTTGAAGGATTAGTTGAATATTTGAATATTATTGTTATGTACTTATGTCTCATTATAAGTTATGAATGTCTTGCTTGTTATGTGATTTTTGTTTTAAACTCTATCTTTCAATTGGAAAATAAAATTATAATGCAATATATACATATACATATCTATATATATATATATATTTATTGCCATATCCCCGCCATGTTGTGTCGGGGGTTTTTTAGAAATTGCCGTATCAGAGTGTCCGTGTCGTGTCGTAACCGTGTCGCGTGTCCGTGTCCATGCCTCTTAGGTGAAAACATATAAGTGATCAACAAGGGATCTATCACTCTTTGTAAAAGGGAGAGAATGTTTCCAAAAAACACCCATAAATATAACTCATGTAAATCTATGGCTATAGTAAAGATGACTATGAAAAAAGGTTTTCATAGTGCATCTAATGAGTTGATATTTTGGGTAGGTTTATAAAAGTATTAAACTAGGAACTTGACAGACTTTCATATCCTATTAGTTTAATCAGAGACATTGTGTTGATAGAAGGATGTAATTGTAACCTTAACTGTAACTGAAAGGTTCTTTAATTTATCTTCACCTCATTTAGGATCACACCATGAGTCATTAATAGATGTTACTCATGGTTAGTATAAGCTCTAATTGATATAAGTTAGTTATAATCAACTAGGGAATTGGAATGTGTTCCAATTAGACCCTTAATGAAAAGTGTTCTATTGGGCACTCTATGTGCTGTACTACCTACTAATAGATGTTATAAACCCAATGGATTACACACCAATAAGCAAAGTGGGACTTTAAGTTGTGAGAGAAAGGACAAGTGTATTACAAAAAGTTCTATTGTGCCTCATTTGCATTAGATGTAAGTCAGAGGTAGAGGGGCTAGAGTGCAATTTGGAGAAGTTGCAACTCCCACACTTAGTGGGAATCTCCTCGACCGGCACTCCCTTGGTGTCGATATATAGCACACTAGCATGTGCTAGACACTACATTATATTCACTCTTCTACCCTAGTGAGGAAGCTCTCTCTCTCTCTCTCTTTCTTCTTCTCCTTCTCTAGCAAACCCTAAGGAGAACTAAAAGGCAATTGAAAGCTTTTTCTTAGTGTGGTTACCGTGGAAGCAGGACACTTATGCTCCTTGTTCATTGTTCATTAATACGTCTTAAGGACCAATTGTAAGTATCAACCCTCTTCTTCTAGTTAGGGTTTTGTTTTATATGAACCACAATTAAATTCATGGGTTATGAGGAATTGAATTATGATTTTTGTTATTCATTATGTTCCATATCGTAGTATTTCTCTACATCAATTCTTTACAGTTATCAAGTGAAATAATTCATTTGTGAAGTAGGGGAGCTGTTTAGATAAATAGTTATTAAGAGATATATTTTGTTTGTGCAATTAAAAAGTTATTAAGTTATAAAGTTGTATATTTTTGCCAAGTTTATCAAGTTATTAATTGAATAAAATAGTTAAGTTATCAAGTTACAGTTAATTTTCTTATTCATGTAAGTGAATCATGGGAAGGAAATCCTTGAAAAGGGAAATCTTATTATTCCTAGTACAGTTCGAAGCTAGTTGTCTTGTTTGAATTATTCCGTATTCTCTTATTCAAAAGAAAACACAAACGAATTTTTTAGTGCATACCATTATAACACCTATTCCAAGCATTGATATTTTATGGAATAGAGGTTAAAGCAACTTATAAGTCTAACGAGGATGTCATGAAGATCCTATAGTGTTATGACGCATGGAGCGACACTTAGTAATAACAAACTCAGTCTCGCTACGCACGATAATGTTTATTTAGCTTTTGCATCCAATCTTGGTAGACGGTCTAGGATTGAACCCATTATTGGCAGACAACACGTGTGTTCCATTATGAGAGTATGCAAACGTATAGTCCTTTAGTCTTCCTTTATCATTGCACCTCACACTTTTTTTGGCAAAACCAAACCTTGACTTATAGCATATTGACTGTAAAACATGCTGACTTCATCTTCTAATTTATAACTCATTTCAGCAATAGGTCACACTTTTTTTGGCAAAACCAAAACCCTGACTCATAGCATATTGACTGTAGAACGTGTTGACTTCATCCTTCGATTTTAGAACTCATTCCAGCAATAGGTTTAACGCTCTTGCCGCAAGAAGCCAAACTCTATTCGTCAATGATGGGTTGGTTATCGCGAATATCATCTATTCCTTGTAAAATTAAAAATGGCGAATGAAAAACAATAATCATATCAACTCAAATAGGAATGAAAGTGATTCACATGCAATGATAAGCTAGTACATAAGTCCAAACCTCAGTTTCTCCACTCTTGGCAGTAGACGTGCTATCACGAATATCATCCATTCCCTTACAGGTATATAATCACCAATTGTCGCTACCCCTTAGAATGAAATCCCTATGTTGGCCAGGGGTGCACGCGAGTGTCGAGCACGTTGGATGCGCCCTGGTGCTGATTGATTGGCTTCATGTTGTGTTTATTCTATTAAATGGTATTTGAAATTGATTTGATTTTGAAATTGAAAATCTTGGTCTTATTTGACTCCTTTCGGGGGTGCCTTCCTTTAATCAGCAATGTAAACACAACTTAAATTAAGGAAGGCTTGGAGTCGCCACCTACCATATATTTAAAGACACGGAAGGTCGTTTCTAAGGTCTCAAATGGTCCTTATGACTTGAAAATTGAATGACTCCTAAACTTGGTTGGCACACTAGAGATCTAGGTAAGGAGGCTCTGTAATGAGTGGGAAGGTGTAAGGCACCCCATAGCATCCGTTAACGAACGGTTGCCCTAATTCTCTAACTGTCTTTTATACAAATCCTATTTCTTGAAGTGAATTCCCAATTTAAGGCTTGAAATTCTAAATTTATATTTAGTCCTAGGTTGTGATCTTATTTAAGCCCTATTTACACTTATCTATGCGACGAGTGGTTTTAAAGCTTTAAAATGTGGCGTCGTTCTCCACGGAACTTAGCCATTTGATGTGTGTGCAAAGTGTATTGAAAATCTTATTTTTGAAAGGATTTGATTGAAAATCATAAAAAGTGTCATTGTTCCATGTGAAAATTAGCCTTTTATTTTGGAAAGATTGATTTTTGGAAATTTTGGAATGTATGCTTAAAAAATGGATTTTTTGAAAAATTCAAAATGTGGGCTTTGAAAAATTGGTTTTGTAGAGATTTGTAAGTTTACTTTAAAAAAATTGATTTTGGTGGGATTTTAAAATGTTAGCTTGGAAAAATGGACTTTGGTGGGATTTGAAATGCGTGGAAAAATTTATTTTTAGAAAATTAGAAATGTATGCTTTGAAAAATAGAGAATGGTGGGATTTGAAATGTATGGAAAATTTGATTTTTAGAAAATTCGAAATGTATGCTTTGAAACATGGAGATTGGTGGGATTTGAAATGTATGGAAAAATTAATTTTTGGGAGATTGGAAATGTATGCTAAAAATTGATTTTAGAAAATTCGAATGTATGCTTTGAAAAATGGAGTTTGGGTTTTTTTTCAAGGTAACCCTATCCCTTTGTGTTGGGACACCTTAAATACATTTAAAACTTTGGTTTGAAAAATGATATATTTGGGTTTTTTTAAGGTAACTCCATCCCTTTGTGTCAGGACACCTTATAATCGCTTGAAAACTATAGTTTTGAAATTGATTTCTGATGGTAAACATCCTTGAAATTGATTGAAAAGCTCATTTTATTTAAGAAAATAATGGTTCTTTATAAAAGTTCAAAACCGCTTTGATTTTAATTGATTTTACCTTTATGCGTGCGAGCTTTTTCATGGTAGCTCCATCCCTTTGTGTCAGGACACCATGTTAGCTAGGTCTATTCTAATATCAAATTTAGCTTTTTAAGCCTTGGGTTAAAAAATTGCATGGAGTGAGACAGAAGACTTGGTGAGAATTTATGTGTCAAGACTAATTACTTGATTAAATCCCCATTAAAAAAAAGAGTTTGGTTTTAAAAGAGGTTGTAAAATGATTATGGAGACTTAATCTTACAATTTAACCGGGATGCATTAATTCTAACTAAGTCTAGAAAAACGTAGTAACCAAAATAACGAGTAAAAATATGCTTGCTCTTGAGAAATGCATGTTTATTAACACAACAAATATTACAGAGCTGGAAAAGTAAAGTTATACTAGGTAGAAAAGTAAAGTTGTACTAGGCAGAAGGTTTCGTGCCGAAACTAGACTTAATCGGAAAAGTAAGTTTATGCGTGCACCTAGATACACGGTGTGATATGTGATGAAAATGATCAAGAGAGATAATCACCACTAAGCTTCCAGCCTGAACCAGCAAAAACTTAGTGAATATTATTTCCCCCTCACAAATCTTTGGTGAAAATCCAAGAGATATATCTGTGAAGGCTTTCTATGGATGGAATGAGAATTTTCTGGAGTTTTAATTGGTGGAAAATCTCTGAATATGTAAAAGGTGCCTCAAATCTGGATCTGACCCGGTGTGGTGTATCTATGCTCACAAGTCAAATCCTAGTGAAAATCCGATAGAAGTTCGCTAAGGTTTTCTCTAGCTCCCCCTAAATGTGAAGAGGTAAAGAGCTATTTATAGAAAAAAAAATTAAAAATTAAAAAAATTAAAATTAAAATTAAAAAAAAAAATCTCCCCCACCATGCGCCTATTATAGGGGAGCAAGGTGGGTGAGCCTCTTTTTAAGGAGCACAGTGTAAAAACCTAAAAAATAGGAGCAAGCTTTGAGGGAATATTCCAAGATGCCATTTAGATATTCCAAGATGCCAAAAGCATATTCCTAGATGCTTTTAGATATTTTCAATATGCTTCTAGATATTTTCAAGGAAATATCTGTGCGCTCAAGAGCAAAGTTTGAGATCCAGCCCGCAAGTGAGGTCCATCGATAAGTGTCCCACTAGGGTAAACAAGACGCTCTGAATCCGAAAATGAAGTCAGAATTTCATTTCAATGCATTGTTTAATCTGTATTGACTAGAGGCTAAGCTAGTGGGACCCGCTTGTAGCGTTCTGGAGTTCTAAGGTCTGGACTGGGATGAACTCAGTGGCAATGGAATTTCTTGCACAGTTTTCTTTAGGATGACTATACATTTGACTTTGTATTGACTAGAGTTGACCTTTTTTTTACTGGGGTTGACTTTTTCACAGCAAAGTTGACTTTTTGTAGCTTTCTAATCAATCTGGCATATCTTGAGCCCAGGAACTCTGATTGAGGAGATTCTTGAGGCGTTAGAAAGTCTTTAACATATTCTTTGAGATTTGACTTTTTCTCTACCATTTTGACTTTTCTAGCGCGCTCCTCAGAAAAAGATTCCTTTTGGGTTTTTCGCTACATCGATAATTTCCAGGTGATCTGCAACAAAGTTGCATTTTTGCTATTTAACAAAAAGTGTTTTAAATTCGATGCTGGACATTTTTCCCAAAACAAAAATTTTCGGCCGGGGACCTTTTTTGCGAAAAGCTATCAATAGTTCTTCATATTTTGCACTTTTGCTATTTCATGAAAAGTACTTAGAATTGGATTTTAGGCACTTCCCCAGATTTTCACATATTTTCTAAGACATCTCATTTTTGCGCGTTTTCCAATGCTACTCGAAATGACATGAAACTTGAGATGGCTCCCCATATAGTTTCCAAACTCAGAATTAGGCATGCCACCAGTCGTTGGAAAGATAATTCTAATGTCGTCAAGACCGTTAAGGTCCCAACTCCTGTGCAAGACTGATTCTCTAGGCAAGTTTTTGGATGGCAGCCTGACCGGTGGGTTCCGGCGGACGGAACTCAAGGTCAAGTCTGATGGTCTCCCTAGGGTAATATGGATGCTCTGAACTTGAAAATGCAGTCCATTTTTGGAAACGACACTTTATCTGCTCTGTAACTGAATCTCTCCAACACGGCAATGAAAACGAGTGAAGTCGCACTGTATTCAAAATGTCTTCAACCTGGCAACGAAGACAAGTGAAGTCGCACTATATATGATCTCTGACTGTACCTGAATCTTTCTAATTAGGCAAAAAGACGAGAAAATTTGTACTATATCTCCTCAACTTAGTACTAAAGACGGGTGAAATCGTTCTATATTCGCACGGTATCTCTTCAACTGAGTTCGAAGACTGGTGAAGTCGCACTGAATCTCTTCAACTCAGCACTGAAGACGGGTGAAGTTGCATTATATTCACACTGTATCTCTTCAACACAGCACTGAAGACAGGTGAAGTCACACTGTTTTCTCCCTTCAACTAAGTCCAAAGACTAGTGAAGTAGCATTGTATTCCCTTCAACTGGGTCCAAAGACTTGTTTAGTCGCACTGTATTTTCTCTTCAACTGGGTCCGAAGACGTGTAGAGTCGCACTGTATCCTCTCTTTAACTGGATTCGAAGACTTGTGAAGTAGCACTGTATTCTCTCTTCAACTAGGTCCGAAGACATGTGAAGTCACAATGTATTTTCTCTTCAACTGGGTCTGAAAACTTGTGAAGTCGTACTGTATTTCTCTCTTCAACTTGGTCTGAAGACTTATGAAATCGCACTGTATCTCTCTTCAACTAGGTCCAAAGACTTGTGAAGTCACGCTGTATTCGCACTATTTTTGCACTGTATTCATACTATACTTGCATTGTATCTGATAGGTGTCCAAAATATGAAATGTGTGTAAATGTGTGTAGAATGATGCATAGAGTACGCCTGCAAAATTAGGGTGTCTACACTAATCGTTATCTATAACACATAGCATATTCACAAGGTGAAATGAAAAATACTTAATTTAAATAACTCCTAGTAAGTCCACATGGTAACTTGATATCATCTGTTGTCCTTAGTAACTTAATTCATCCATCCCCTTGAGGGGGTTTTACACCCCTTCCATGAACAGGCCATATTTTTTAGTTCTCCCAAACTCTACCAAATATTTTTCCATGATTGTAATCCTTTTATAATCTTTCACCCCAAAATCTATTTTCTACATTTTTCTATGATTTTTTGATTATTTTTCCATTAAAAAATTAAATAAATTTTTTTATGCGATAAAAAATTTTGAAATTTTTACCCATGCTTCTTTGATGTATTTCCTAGCTCTCTGCCAATTTTTATTTGGTCATCGATTGTTAATTAGAACACAACCTGTAGACACCCCATTTTTATCCTTAAGAGTTCATGAATTCATTTCATAAGTTCTTGAAGTATTTAGGAGTCTCTGAGCCTTAAAGGACATTTTTGCCCTTTTAAGCTAATGTGAGTAGTTCATCATTGCATGCATGTTTTTGTCTCATTTTTGCACTCCATCACTTTCATTTAGCTTTTAGGTGCATTAGGATGTGTGCGCAATTTGGTTCAATTCCAGATAGGTTTGGATAGTTAATTAGAACTTTTGTGACTTAAAGGGCAATTTCGTCTTTTAACTCGTATTTTTTCCAATTGACCTCAAAACTCATCCCAGATTGTCTTAACAAGTTTATAATGATGAAAAGAGTCTAATTGTAGTGTCAATTTAAAGATTGAATAGGTTTGAGATTGATTTACCATATTATTCACCTATGGTTAATTGACTCTTTTCGGTTAACCGCCTTGTTAAACCCAACCACTTGACCATTATTGGATATTTTTTGTTCAAGAATATTCTAGACTTGGTTCTCCATTGAAATATAAAAATTTGGGCCTTTGAATCACTCGATTCGAAGTTAATTTGACCAAGATTATAACCGTTTTCAGATAAAGACTCGAGATTGGACAAAAAATGAGGAACCTAAGCTGAGCCTTGGGTGGCCTGTTGGCCCAACCAGTCCAACCAGTTGCCCTAGTAGGTTACCCGAGTCCTGTGCTTAGTTTTGCTTAGTGTTAGACCTAAGGTTTTCAACCAAGGGCATATCTGAGATTTTGATGATAACAAAAGATCGATATTAGTTCTAATGGTTTAATTATCAAGAACATGATCAAAGCTAGGTAATCAAGATCAAATCGTTTCAAGCATAAGCTTAAGGATCAAATTACTCAAGCACATACACTCAATAGCTTAACCAAGCCATATAACTCAAGGCTCGTGTCCAAAACATCAAGGAAAATCAAACATGATGCAAAAAGAGCATAAAAAGCTAGCAATGGACCTACAAGCACCTCAAGGCATGCAATCATCATCAATAAAGACACATTTAGGCTACAAGTGAGGTTTTAGGTTCCAAAATGTAAATAATTGCTCATGACTTTGCGCTATTGACCTAGATGGACTCTAGGAACCCTAATTGAATTGAATTTATCAATTACTAGAGGCCCAAGTTGATATATAATTGCACAAGTGTTGAAAACACATGTTAAAATAGGCTAAACCTTGAAAATCCAAGGTTTAGTCGACTACATCCATAATGTAGTCGACTAAATCAAGTGAAATAGGCCATATTTAACTACTGATATTTGTAGTCGACTAAATGGAGACTTTCGGTCGACTAAATCATGCTAATTTGCCATATTTTAACTACTGATATTTCTAATCGACTACATGGGCACTTTTAGTCTACTAAATCACTCGAATAGGCTATAACGACTAGTTTTTTTAAAGCCCAATGAAACATTAATTGCCACCAAACGGCTCTTTCCTGGCATTTAATGCTTGCAACAGCCATAATAGGCCAAATGGGTATATATAGAAGCCTTCAAACTCATTTATGAGTATCAATACAAGAGCAATCAATTCCCATCCTTAGTAAAAGAGCTTTCAAGCCTTAATTCTTAAAGAGTATTCAATTGAGCAATTATTAGAAGTTTGTTGAGCATTCAAGTGTTGTATTTACTTCAAGAGAGTTTGTTTACAGCAAATCCATTCCAATTTCAAGTGTTGTAAGGGTTGTGTGAACCCTAGTGAGACAAGAGAGTTTTGTTTTGGAGAGAGCTTCTTTTTGTAAAAGGTTTGATCTCCACCCTTGAAGGAGATTGTCATACTGAATTGTGGAATCCTCAAGCGGTGCTCTTGAGGCGAAGGACGTAGGTGGGAAGGCCGAACCTCGTTAAAATCTTGTGTTTGCATTCTCTAAATCTTTCTCATTATTGCTTATTGTTGAATTTCTTCTTATTTGCAATAATCTAAATTTTAGTTTGTCATAATTGTTTTACTTGGCTATAAACCCTATTCACCCCCCCTCTAGGGTTTTACACTTGGGATAACAATTGATATCAGAGCCTAACCTCTTGTATTTGACATATTTGTCTTACAAGGAACGATATAGCCAACTATAGTGGAAATGGATTTACCGAAGGACAATCATCCAATAGACCACCTCTTTTTAGTGGAGATGCTTCTTTATATAATTTCTGGAAAATTAGAATGCAAATCTTTATTCAATCCACTAGCTATGAGCTATAGAATATTACCTCTAAGGGTCCTTTGATCCCTACTAAAGTAGTAGATGGAGTTACACTTCCTAAAGTGCTACAAGAAGATACTAGTGCTGATCACAAGTCTCTTGAGCTCAAATCTAAAGCTATTGGCTTACTTTATTGTGCTCTTACTAATGATGAATTTAGCAAAATCTTAGGTGCACTAGTGCCAAAGAGATTTGGGATACTTTAGAGGTCACCTATGAAGGAACCTCTCAAGTGAAAGAGGCAAAGATTAATATGCTTGTTTTTTAATATGAGTTATTCAAAATGAAGAAGGATGAATCAATTAGAGATATATTTGCTCGTTTTAATGCTATCATAAATCCTTTAAATTCTCTTAGTAAAATTTATACTAACTCTGAATTGGTGAGAAAAATTCTTAGGAGCTTGCCTAAGGAATAGGATATATTCACAACGGCCGTGCTTTAATCAAAGGAACTTGGCTCAATGACTCTTAGTGACCTTGATGGAAATCTAGTCACTCAAGAATTTGTATTCAAAGCACGTGAAGTTAGTGAAAGCAAGCCTTCTAAGAGTTTGGTTCTCAAAACCTCACAAGACGAAGAAGAATCACTAAATGAAGAATGTGAAAATATTGCCTTCATATCTCATAAGCTCAAAAAGTTCTTCTTAAGAAGAAACCAAGGAAGGAGATTCAACAAGGGTAATTCACCCAAAAGAATTCCAAGTAAAGGAGAGAACACAAATAGAGACTCTCAAGTATGCTTTGAATGCAAAAAGCCCGAACACATCAAAATGCATTGCCCTCAACTCAACAACAACCTATAACAAGACAAATCACAACAATAACTTCAAAGACAATAGGAAATTCAAGAAGAAAACTTTCACCATCACTTGGGATGATGAAGCAAATAGTGATGAAGAGGATGAGGAGATCTCTTGTGATCAAGAAGTTGCAAACTTTTGTCTCATGGCAAAGGAAGATGAGGTAAACGAATCTAACTCAAGTGATTATCCTATAGAAGAACTTCCTTCTTATAAAGAATTGCAAAATGCTCTAGAAGAAACATTTCTTGAATTAAAAAGATTTTCTCTCAAAAACAATGATTTGAAAAAAAATATCATATTTCTTCAAAAAGAATTAGCTATTTTAGAAAATAAGAACTTAGAATTAAAAAATAAGATAGATTCACCCCTACCATTTCTTAATCTAGTCTGGAAAGTGAAAACACTTCATTGAAAGAAAAGATTGAAAACTTGACTAGTACCTTGGCCAAGTTTACCATGGAAGGGATAACTTGAATAAGATATTAACTAGTCAAAAATGGTGCTTTGACAAGGCCGGAATTGGTTACCAAGAACATGTTAAATAAAAATCTTACATTAATTTTTTTCCTAAACCTAAGGCCTATAGCACACCTAAAATCTCATGTACTTATTGCAATAAGGAAGGACATAATATATATACTTATAACATGAGAAGAAGACCTAAAGGTTTCACCAAGAAGGTGTGGGTGGTTAAGGGAACCTCACCCCCTATGGCTAACCCCAATGGACCCAAGAAACGTATTGGTACCAAAGAAAGTTACTTGAAATTGTTGTGTAGGTATGCTTGAAGTCATCAAGCAATGAGAAATGGTTTCTTGATAGTGGATGTTCAAGGCACATGATGGGTGATAGATCAAAGTTCATCTCTTTGAAGCCTAAGGATGGAGGATTTGTGACGTTTGGAGACAATGCTAAGGGTAAGATAATTGGCATTGGCAAGGTTGGTAAGAATTCTTCACTTTATGTTGAAAATGTTTTATTAGTTGATGGTTTAAAGCATAATCTCCTTAGCATTAGTCAATTATGTGATAAAGGTTATAGAGTCACTTTTAAATCTAATAAGTGCATAATTGAAGATGATGATAAGGCCCTATTTGTTGCATATAGGATTGGTAACATTAATGCTATAGAGTTCGAAGAAATCGCATTACAAAATGTACATTGTTTCTCCGCTTTAAATGAAAATCATTGGTTATGGCATAGAAGACTTAGACATGCTAGCATGGATTTGATTTTAAAACTCTCTAGGTATGAACTTGTAAGAGTTTGTAGTGCATACTAATTTGGAAAACAAACCAAGTCTTCTTTCAAAACAAAAACTCATATTTCAACTACAAGACCTTTGCAACTTATTCATTTGGACTTATTTAGACCTATTGCTATTACAAGCCTTGGAGAGAAGCACTATGCATTTGTGATTGTTGATGACTACTCTAGATATACATGGGTGTTCTTCCTTGCACATAAAGATAAGACTCATGTTACATTTGTTACATATTATAGAAGAGTCCAAAATGAGAAAAGCTATACTATTACACATGTTAGGAGTGATAGGGGGAGTGAATTTGTCAATAAGGATATTGTACAATATTATGATGAGAATGGATTTAGTCACAATTTCTCCGTACCTAAAACTCCTCAACAAAATGGTGTGGTTAAAAGAAAGAATAGAACACTTGAAGAAATGTCTAGAACCATGCTTAATGAACATTCTTTACCTCAATACTTTTGGGCCGAAACCGTTAACACTTTATGTTATGTAATGAATAGAGTGCTAATAAGATCTAAACTTGGTAAGACTTCTTATGAACTATGGAATGATAAGAAACCTAACATAGGTTACTTTAGAGTCTTTGGTTGCAAATGCTTTATATTGAATAATAGAGATAAACTTTCTAAATTTGATTCTAAATCCGATGAAGGTGTATTTCTTGGTTATTTTATAAAAAGTAAAGCATATAGGGTGGTGTTTAACAAGAGAACTTTAACCATTCAAAAATCAATCACTACACCAGAAATTGTCTTTAACAACGTTCCTAAAACGTTGTTAAAGACTTTCGACAACATTTTTACAAATGTTGTCAATGGCTATGTTGTCGTTGATGGGAGATTTTTACAACGTTTCTTAAATGTTGTTGAAAGGGGAACAAAAACGTTGTCACTATACATTAACAACTTATTACAAATGTTGGGATACATTATAGACAACATTTCCAAAATCGTTGTCTTAGATCCCATGTATTAACAACATTTCCCAAAACGTTGTCTTAGATCTTGATCATTAACAACAGTTTGCAAATGTTGTCATAGATAGTTAGCTTTGACTTTAAAAACATTGCACAAATGTTGTCGTAGATCTGATACATTAACAACATATTACAAATGTTGTCTTAGATACTACTTAAGCATATTAACAACATTTACAAAATGTTGTCGTATGCGGACACTGTCACATCTCATTTTTGTCACCTTAGCTAGGACATATCATTTCATGTAGGATTTTGAGTCCTTTTTGAGTCTAGTCTTTTGCATTGAGTTTCTATGGCATTGAATATCATGTGTATGAATTTTGAAGTGATTTGGAGTTCATCTCGATAGTCAATAAGAACTTTTGCGACTTTAAGGGCATAATCGTCTTTTAAGCCGTATATTTTCCATTTGACTTTGGAATGAATCTCGAGTCATTCCATCAAGTTCATATGAGTATATAGAGTCTATATATAGGTTCAATTTCATGAATTAATGGTTTAAGATCAATTCGGCTCGTAATGGTTCGGGTTAGCTAAAAGACCCTTTCTTGGTTTGCTCAAATTGACTCATAAGACCCAACCAATTTTCTCTCATTTAACTTCAATTGGGCTTTATTTATGTCCTAAACATGTTTAGAAAGATCAATTTTCGATTGGGAAAGCATTCGGTTCGACCTTGTGTACAAACCCAGCTTAGCGACGGTGAAGCACCATGGTTAACCACCTTTGTAAAACCTAACCATGCACCCATGGTTGAGCATTTTTGTCCTAAAATGCCTAAAAATGTGTTCCCCTTCGAAACACGGTCGTTTTGGCTTTTATTTCGTCAAAATCGGACTTAATTTGAAGATTTTAGGACTTCTGAAGCAAGTAGAAGTCAAAACCGAAGCGGAAATAGGAGGGCCTCGGGTAACCGTCCGGGGCTGGACGGTCAGCCGTCCAAGCCCAGACGGCTAACCGTCCAGGCCTAGTTGGTCACCCGAGGAGTCCTTCTTTAAGTCAAATTCTGACTCTTCTTTCCCTCTTTTGACGGTTTCCTCCGCCAAAACAACTTGTCTGAGCTTAGGAGTGCGTAGGTTTGAGTTGTTTGAGCACCTAAGAGAGTCTCTAATAGCCCTAGGATCATTATTTAATGAATTAATCCTAGCCATTGGTTTAGGGGGTCAGTTCTCTATATAAAGGACATGATATTCAGCACATAGGGAGAATAATTGCACTTTACACTTAGAGAGAGAGGGAGCTACGAGTTTGGAGAGCTAGAAGGACTTCAAGAGGAGGCTCTTCAACTCCAAGCAAGCAAGGAAACAAGAGGTTTGAAGTCAAGGAAGAGTCTACAAGAGGTAAGCCTAACCCTTTAATGTTGAACATGAATTTCTACTTCTCCTTCTTCTCTTTCTTCTTCTTCTTTTAAGATAGTTATGGTGCATGCAATTGTTCTTCTTATGGATGGAATTCAATGTCTATGTGATGTTATATGAATGATTTTAGGATAGTTTATGGCTTTATATGCTTGATAATCCCTGGTTTACTAAGGATTTGATAGCCTTATTCGTTCTATCCTCTTAAATCATGCATAGTTCACATGTTTAGGTTGCTGTGATTGTTATCATGAGGTGATGTTCCTGTTAGTTAGTATATGTGATATGAATGATATTCATGATAATTTGAGCATGTCTTAGAGTTGTTTCATAGGTCCTAATGCATGGTTGTGAAATTAGGGTTTCGATAACCCTGAATTCGCACAAGTTTCACACAGCATACTTAGCTTAGTTTTTTGGGTTGTTGCTCATCATAATCATTCTATATGCTGCATATAGTTGAATCATGCTAGGTTTGCATTCATATAGTATATTTTATAGGGTTTTTAGAGATATTATCCTTTTTTAAGGATAATTATCCTTTTCGTTGAGTGAGGTTTTGTATGAGAGTCTTCTGTGATGTGTTTAAGCATGAAATCACTTCTATTGTGTTCTAGGGTATATATTTTACGTAGGATATGCTGATTGCACCTCCCCATAACGACTTTCTTACGTGAAATTATCTTAGGATAGTTTCGCTTAAGAAAGCTCGCCGTAGGAAGGTCTATTTCCATATTTTACATGAAATATCATCTTTTTGATTAGAATGAGCTTTGTTATCATGTTTATTGATGTTATTGGAGTCTCTTATGCTTGTTAGTGTGTCTTTCATAGGTTTTTATGCATATTAGTTGAGTCATTGCATGTAGGATTGAGTTAGAGTCCTTAGTTATTCATTATTCTTGTTGTTTGCATGATTAATGGATGATTTTAGGCCTTGTCAAGTTTCTGTCCAGATTTGCATATTGCTTTCTTTGCATGATTTTGTGCACTTGTAAGGGTGCAAACAGGTACAATGCTTGTCCTATTGCAAATAGGGCTGCTATGGTCTGAAATGGCTAATGTTTGGAGCTTGTGCGCTCAGGTAAGTAGGGTTTGAAGGTGCCCCAATTCACCTTTCTTTTTCTATCTTTTCTCTTCCCCCTCCTAGGGTTACTTCTTAATACAAGCTTATGGTAATTATCAAAGGTTTCCTTCAATAATAAATTCTGGTTTTTATCAAAGTTTTCCTCTTGTGGAAGTTTTCAGTTTTGGATTAAATCAATGTATTTTCAAATAAAGAAACCTAGGGTTTTTACCATAGGTTTGTATTAGGTTGTAACCCTATTCTTTTCGAACTACGTGGACTTTGATCTATGTATTTCGCTGCATGGTACGTAGGCGCTCTTCATGAGGCTCAAGTCCGTTGTAGGATCCAAGTATCCTAGGCTTTTTCTTTTCTTTTCTTTTTGTTTTGTTTTATTTGAGTGATTATGCATGAGATGATTAGATGAAATATATAATATGCATGCTGCCTTGTGATGATATATGATGATATTTGAGTGGAAAAGATCTTAAGTTAGCCCAATCAAATTAAGAGACCAACTCGGGCGATGTGGGTGCCTATGGGCTTTTGCCCAGAACCTTCCCACGTCGTAACTTAGCCCCCGGATCTAATTTTCTAGTTTCAAAGACTTTGCTTTTCCTTTAATGGAGTCATGTGGTTTTGAAAATAAAACATTTTTGTGGTTTTCCTCTTTTCCCTAAAAAATGAGGTGGCGACTCCTTTTTGTTTGTTGTCTTTCATACCATTACCATTTTTCGCCAAACCCTTGTGGGCTCAGCGCTTTTTCGTGGGTTCACAGTTTGGCGACTCCACTGGGGATGTCGAGGGCTAGACTCATTTAATTTGATCGGGCTAAATTAATTTCTTATTGATAATTAAAATCAATCACATTGCATCCGCTTGATTGTGTGCTTTCATTTATTGCATTGTGTGCGCTACTGTTGCATGATCACTCGATTGTCCCTCGATGTATCCTTGCCAACTGATAGCCTAGTTCGACCATGGTTTTCCTGATTCCATGTGTTGGGCGAAGCTATCAAACCTCTCTTGCCAAGTACCCTTGGGCTTGCCCTTGGGTATATCAAATGGACCAATCACGTACTGCTGGACCCACGCGACATTCCTGATGTCACATGTGGTTAGGTATAAAGATTGGTACAAGCAAAGTTGAGGACCCTAGCCTACCCTCTTAAAAGAAAGAATTGCATGTAATGGGCCTTCTAGGACACCGTTGGATCACCTATATGCACACACATTGTTGTGATGATATGCTGCCGTGTTTGTGATGTGTTGCCATGCTTTGTTGATTGAGTGGGTAATTAAAGGAAACTTTACATCCTACATCCTTAATACGTACCCTTCCCCATAACCCCCGCAAGGGTAATGGGTTAAGAGAACTAATTAAGGGTGTACGTTGTAAAGATTTTGAGATAATTATGGAAGCTTAGGATGGACCCTTAGGCTGAAAAATTGAGTATTTACCCTATGTTAGAGGGAGAGACGTGCTGGCTTGGATCCGCGATCAACAAGGGCGCCTAGTCAGTGCTGATTCCATCACCGAGTCAGGATATGGCTGAAGAAAGAACTAGTAACCGGGGTTTCAACCTTGAGGCCGCTTTGAAAGCTATCATGGAAAAGCTTGATCACACTACCCAGGTATCCGAGACCGCACTCAAGTTAGCTCAAGACCTTCAACAGAAGAACTCTGAACCTGAATCTAGGGCCCGCGCCACTGATAACAATCAAGGATCCAATGAGTCTGAATCCACTGAGGAACCATTAGGAGAAGGGGAAACCAAAGCCACATCAAGGGAGAGCTCAACCGTCCTGGCAAACAAGGTCGAGGCCTTAGAACGAACTCTGAAGGGAATCCGCAGGTCTGATGATATGGTGGACATTCGCACTTTGTCCTTGTTCCCAAAGGCTCGCATCCCGTTACAATTCAAGATGCCGGAGTTGGAAAAATTCGATGGGATAGGTTGTCCTAAAACACACCTCAAGATGTATGTGCCGAGCTATGCACCCTCGAGGGGCGAACGATGAGTTATTGGCTCAAATGTTTCATGAGTCATTAGCGAGTTCCGCCTTGAAATGGTTTTTGTCATTAGAGGAGAACAGAACCAAGACTTGGGAGGATGTGTGCAATGCATTCACGGACCATTACAAGTATAACACTGAAGTGGATGTCACACGAAGGGACTTGGAAACCACTAAGCAAGGGGTTAACGAGACTTTCTCCGCCTTCATCACTAGGTGGAGACAAAAGGCTTCCAAGATGACAGACAGACCGAATGAGGAAGAACAGATTCAGTTGGTGGTGAAGAATTTGCTACCCGTATATCACAAGCATCTCTTTGCTCACTACTTTCCGAACTTCAAGGCTCTTGTTGGGGCCGGCACACAAGTTGAAGATGCAATTGCCGATGGAACAATCAAAACGAGGAGATCCAAAGGAGTCGAAGGACAAACTTTGGCGGAAAACCCAATGCCGAGGTCAATACCATTACCCAACCCACTCGCCCTTTCTCCCTAAATGACTCCACCTCACCTCGCCAATTCACCGAGCTATACATGCCACTCGAAAGAGTCTTTGAAAAGCTGAGAAGCCGTGACCTCCTGAAACCCCTCGACCCAAGGCCTCCACCAAACCCATTGCCCAAGAACTACAATGAAAATGAATATTGCAAGTTCCACCAAGCCAAAGGCCATCTAACCAACCGTTGTTACCGCCTCCGCCATGAAATCCAAGATTTGCTCGACAAGCAGATCATTTCACCACCCACCGCACCAAATCGCCCAAATGTCACTCGAAATCCCCTCTCCACTCACAATATGCCTCCTCCCAACAACATAAATGCCATTAAGCTTGGCTCGTCCCAATCCCATCAACCCATAAGGCAATACACGCCGCTTCCCATGACCTTGACTCAAGTTTTCCACCAATGTTGTGATAAAGGGCTCATATTGCCATGCCATTCAAAGCGGAGACCTTCGACTCCTCACCAATTCTGTTTGTACCATCAGGCGCCCAGACATGATACGGAGGACTGTGTTATACTGAAAAAGGTAGTTCAAGACCTTATTGATCAAAAGGTTTTGGTATTGCCAAAGAAGTCCATGCAGCGACAATTGAAAGAAAGGTTCGAGGCAGGAGATCCTAAAGTGGGTTTGTTGGGAGAGTCGTCCGGAAAGTTTGATTACTATGTACTCTACCCCGACCCCATCCCTGATGAGCCTATAATCTCCACAGGTTGGGATGAGTTACCAGAGGAAGTCCAAGTGGAAGAGATCGACACAATCACATGGGATGACCTCATGGGTGATGTAGGTGAGATTGATGATATGTGGATGAGCGATGACGAGGTGGAGCACATAACTAGAGGGGGTCGCCATTTCAAGCCTCCACACTTGGAATCTGACAACCCATTGGGAGACTTGGAAGGTAATCGCCACCTCGACCTGCAAGAAGAGGAGGACGAAGTGCTTAGGCAATTGAGAAAGACTAATGCTAACATCACTATATGGGGTTTGCTCATGGCCTCTTACAAGCACAGGCAGACAATCTTGAAGTTGCTCAACCAGATACAGGTTCCCGTTGACACATCTCCGGAAAATTTGGTGAACTTGGTGAATCCAACCTCGAAAAACTCAACCATTGTGTTCTCAGAGGCAGACCTACCTAAAAGTGGACCTAGCCATTCGCAAACCATGTACATCACTGTCGACACCATGGGAAAGAGGGTTCCGACAGTCCTGATCGACAATGGTTCCGCTCTTAATGTGTGCCCTCTCAGAACTGCCACCATTTTGGGGTTGGATCCAACAGACTTCGTGCCATCCGGGCAAACAGTGAGAGCCTATGATAACACCCGTAGAGAGGTGATTGGAGTGGTCACTTTGCCGCTGATTATGGGGCCACAGAATTCAGAGTGGAGTTCCAAGTGCTGGATGTCCCGTCGTGCTTTAATCTCTTGTTGGGAAGACCTTGGATTCATCCTGCGGGGGCTGTCCCTTCTTCATTACACCAAAACGTCAAGTTCCCTTATGAAGGGGCTATCGTCACACTCCAAGGTGATTATGACTTGAAGTCGTCAGGGGTACCCATTTGCGAGATCAAGCCCGAGCCCGTTAGAGCACCATTGTCTGGGTTCGAGTATGTTCAATGCATAGAAAAAGAGCCGGAACAGAGAGAGTTGATACCTCTCGACCTTTGCCCTTATGGCAATTTGCATGTGGGGAACATAATGAAGAAAATGAGTTTCTTCCCAGGCATGGGACTCGGACGCCGTCAGCAAGGCATACCGGTATCCGTTCAGAGCCGCATTGTCACCTATACCTTCGGATTGGGGTATGAGCCTTCCAAAAAGGACCGTATGGAGATGTTGCAGAGAAGCAGAGAAAGGGTCAAAGCAAAAGCAGAAGGAAGGGTGCCAGATATCCGAATCTCTCCATACCGACCTACTTTGAATGGTTACTTTGTTAAGGAAGGGGAGGACTTTCTGTTCTGTGGATTTCCCGAACCATCCATTGACAAAGCAACCAAGGTGAGAGTTCCGGGGTTTGAAATATTCTTCACTGAGTGGTATCCCATCACTGCAACAATGGTTGATGATGAAGCAATCAAGGATGACTATTGGGAAGAGAAGAGTGAGGACTGGGCAGAACAGATGGATTCGGAAGCCATGGTTACAATGTTTCAAGATACGGTTCTTGCTGTGGAGGAATCGGATCTCGAGTGTTCTTCAATTCACCATGCAGCCGTACCGCTCCTTAATTGGTATATTGAAGAGGGTGCCATTGCAGAAATTCGTGAGGGCGAGGATCTCGACTTACCTGATAGTAGCTTGTAGGTTCCTTAGTAGCTTGTCTTAGTTTTCCTTTCAAATAAAGTGTGTCCGCCTAGCCCACCTTGTGGAGTTAGGAGTCGTTCCCTAGTTGTGGCACATGTGTTTTCTTTTCTTTGTTTTGTTTTGTTAGTTCAGTCAATAAAGTGTGTTTCTTTTCATTATTTGCAGTGTTTCCTTTCTCTCTTCTATGGATATCTATGGCATGGATATAGATCCTAGGAATGACGTCCCTGTTAGGATTATGCCCTAGAGCCAATCATAGAGATGATTGTTTAGGGATTAGGAACAATCATTTGATTTCATTTATGTATGTCACATTTATTATTGATTTAATAAAAGGGCTTATTCTATTATGTTTATATGCATCATTTATATTTACATAATATGTCCATGGAGTTAGAGTTGAGAATATGGAATTACAAAGAGTTGTAATTTTGAGACTATAGATATATCTCTGTACTAAACTCCTAAAGCATTCCTAGTTGAAGGTTCACTATGATGGACAGTAATGAACCATAGGACTAGCACTTGTTAGGTTGACTCTATAGGAGGATAGCTAGTCTCAAGCTATTTGTGTGGAGACACTACAACCAACAAGTGGGTGCCTATTGCGAGAATAGGTACACTGAATGTGACCAAAGATATGAGATAAACTGAATGGAGTTTTATCCTGCCTGTCAATCAGTTTCTCATTGTTATAGTGGTACAAGTAATCCTTAGACCTGAGACACCATAGTTGCCTTATGCATGTAGCTTTAGAAGTTTGATAACACTAAGTGCAAATCCTATTCAGGGGTCTGCAAAGGTGTTCATTGGCCCTACTGCTATGTGTATGAAGGTATGTGAGTGATCAACAAGGGATCCATCACTCTTAGGAAAAAGAAAGAGAATGTCTCATATAGCATTCATAATATAACTCATTAAATCCATGGCCATGGTAGGATGAATATGAAAAGAGTTTCATGAGTTCATCTATGAGTTGATATCTATGAATGAGTATAAAGTAATTGAACTAGGGACTTGACAGACTTCCATGTCCTATTAGTTCAATTGGAGACATTGTGTTGAAGGAAGGATGCAATTGTAACCTATAAACTATAACAGAAGGGTTCTTTGTAAATGACTATTCACCTCATTAAGGACCACACCATGAGCCATATGCTAGGTGTTACTCATGGTTAGTAGAAGCCCTAATTGATATAAGTGAGTTATAATCAATTAGGGAATTGGAAGGAGTTCCAATTAGACCCTAAATGGAAAGAGTTCCATTGTGCACACCTCGTGCTATTCCTACTACTTAATGATGTGAACCCAATGGGTCACACACTGATCATGCAAGAAGGGCTTTAAAGTCTATGAGAGAAAGGGTTTTAGTGAATAAAGAATAGTTCTTTATAGGCCTATTTGTATTTGATACAAATAATAGGGGTTAATGTGCAATTAAGTGTAATTACACATAACCCTATTAGGGTTTCTTCTCCATGGCCAGCCCCCTTTAGTGGGCTGCCTATATAAGTCACACTTATGTGTGACATGGCATAAGAGGCTTGCACAATAAACCCTGGCCGTCCAGCCCCTTGGAGGCTCTCTTCTCTCTCTCTCTCTTCTCCACCTCTAGCAACAACAAGGAAGAAGAAAGAAAGGACTTGAAGCTCTAGCCAGGTGTGGATACCGTTGGAGGCAGCACACTTGGGCTGCTCATTCACCGCTGTCCGGAATCAAAGCTTGGAGCAAAAAGGAGAAGACAAAAATTCTGTAAGTGTTCTAACCCTCTTTGTAGTTAGGGTTTGATTTTGTGTTATGCATAGTTAGATTCATGGGATTGGGAATCGTAGGAAAAATTTTTATATTCCGCACTTCTATTTTTCCCTCTTGTTCGATTCCCAACAGTCCCCCCGGAGCTCGTTGAGCAAAGGAAAAGGGGCGTTACCGAACCTAACATGGATGAATTGGAATCAATCAATCTAGGGACAGATGAATTGCCAAGGATAATTAAAATTGGGATAACTCTCTCGCCTGCTGAAAAAGAAAAATTGATAATACTTCTAAAAGCCAATGTAGAGGCCTTCGCATGGTCTTATGAGGATATGCCTGGTATTGATCCAGATATAGTGCAACATTACATCCCCACTAATCCTACTAAAAAGCCTATAAAGCAAAAATTAAGAAGATTAAAACCAGAATGGGCTTTGAAAGTAAAAGAGGAGGTAACTAAACAATTAGATGCCGGGTTTCTCCAAGTTGTGGAGTACCCTGAATGGCTGTCTAACATAGTGCCTGTGCCTAAAAAAGATGGGAAAGTGCGAATGTGTGTTGACTTCCGCGACCTTAATGCTGCGAGCCCAAAGGATGATTTCCCTCTACCGCATATCGATGTGTTGGTGGACAGTACAACAGGCCATGCTCTTCTTTCCTTCATGGATGGGTTCTCCGGTTACAACCAGATAAAGATGGCACCTCGAGACATGGAAAAGACGGCTTTTATCACGCAGTGGGGCACGTATTGCTACAAGGTAATGCCTTTTGGCTTGAGAAATGCTGGGGCTACTGACCAAAGAGCTGCTACGACCCTATTGCATGATATGATCCATAAGGAAGTAGAGGTGTATGTGGACGACATGATAGTCAAATCTGTAGACCGGGAAGGACATTTCGCGGCATTGGAGAAGTTCCTAGAACGGGCAAAGAAGTACAACCTCCGACTGAATCCTCAGAAGTGTGCCTTCGGAGTCACCGCAGGGAAGCTGTTGGGTTTCATGATCACTCAAAGGGGAATTAAAGTTGATCCAGGGAAGATAAAAGCTATCACGGAGATGGAGCCACCAAGAACGGAAAAGCAGATCCGGGGTTTTCTGGGGAGAGTTCAATACATAAGCCGTTTTATCGCCAATCTAACCATGGTATGCGAGCCAATTTTCAAGCTGCTTAAAAAGGGCGTTTCCAAGGAATGGAATGAGGATTGTCAAGAAGCCTTTGAGACCATTAAAAGGTATCTGAGTAACCCCCCAATCTTGGTTCCCCCGTGGCAAGGTGAACTGTTACTGCTATACTTAACGGTTACTGAAACCGCGACGGGAGCCATGTTAGCTCAATACCTTGAAGGGTCGAAAAAGGAAAATGCCATCTACTACTTGAGCAAGAAAATGACAGATTATGAAATAAAGTACAATGCGCTAGAAAAGGCTTGCGTAGCATTGGTATGGGCTACCCAGAAACTCCGTCATTACATGATGTCTTTCGAAGTCCTGTTGATAAGTCGATTGGATCCTTTGAAGTATTTGCTAGAAAAACCAGTCCTATCATACAGGACCGCTCGTTGGTCGCTTCTTCTCAATGAATTCGACATAAAGTACCTGGCGCAGAAGTCCGTCAAAGGAAGTGTCATTGCAGACCATTTGGCAAAATGCCCTGTGTCATCATCAACCCAATTCAATGACGAGTTCCCCGACGAAGATATCCTGGAAATCAAGAAGAAGGTTTGGAAAGTCTTCCTTGACGGAGCTGCAAACAGAAGAGGTTATGGCATAGGAGTGCTACTAGTCTCGCCCGAGGAAGCCTTCACGCCTTTAGCAGTCAAATTGGGGTTCGAAGCCACCAACAACATAGCAGAGTATAAGGCCTGCATCCTAGCATTGGAAGCTGCGTTAGAATTGGGGATAAAAGAACTAGAGGTGTTCGGAGATTCAGCATTGATCATCTGTCAGATAAAAGGGGAGTAGAAGACTCGCGATGAGAAGCTGTTGCCCTATCATGCCTATTTGGAAGCACTGACCAAAGAGTTCGCGGAGATCGAGTTCAATTACTTGTCAAGAAACAAGAATCAGTTCGCTGATGCCTTAGCGACTCTAGCTTCAATGGTGGAGATACCAGAAGGAGGAAGCGTGAAACCGCTCGTGATCGAATGCAGAGAGAAACCTGTTTATTGCTGTTCCATTCGAGAAGGAGAGGTAACAGATAACCACCCTTGGTTTTATGACATAAGAAGGCTCATCGAGGAAAGAGAATATCGGGAAGAAGCATCTCGCGTGGATAGACGAACACTGAGGAGATTGGCAAGCCATTATGTGGTATGCGGAGGAAAACTGTATCGGAGGTCTTACAACGGAATCCACTTGCTGTGTGTCACGGAGGAAGAGGCTAGAAAACTCATCGAGGAAATCCATGAAGGAGTGGGGGCTCCGCATATGAATGGATACATGTTGGCTAAGAAGATCATGAGACTAGGGTATTACTGGTCTACAATGGAAAGGGATTGCTATGCCCACGTCAAGAAGTGCCACAAGTGTCAGCTCTTCGCCAACGGACAACACTTGCCCTCCATGCCCTTGACAAGCATGTCAACTCCATGGCCGTTTGCAGTGTGGGGAATAGATATCATCGGACAGATTAAGCCGAAGGCATCCAATGGTTATGAATACATTTTGGTAGCCATCAATTACTTTACTAAATGGGTGGAAGCAGCTTCCTTCAAAGTTCTGAATGCTAAAAAGGTGGCGCAGTTCATACAGCTCAACATTATCTACCGATATGGGGTACCGCATGAGGTCATTTCAGATAACGGTCAGCATTTCCAGAAGGAGACCAAAGAACTCTTGCAGAAGTACAAGATCGTTCACCACTTGTCGTCCCCGTATCGCCCGCAGACAAACGGCGCAGTGGAAGCCGCCAACAAGAACATCAAGAAGATATTACAGAAAACGGCTGACACATACACTGATTGGCATGAGAAACTACCATTGTCATTATGGGGGTACAGAACGTCAGTCAGATCGTCAACAGGGGCTACGCCGTATACGCTGGTGTATGGGATGGAGGCTGTTCTGCCAGTGGAATTGGAAGTTCCTTCATTAAGGGTTGCAGTGGAAAGTCAGCTAGCAGAGGTGGACTGGATCAAAAGTCGTTATGATGAGTTAGCATTGCTAGATGAAAGGCGATTGAGGGCTCTCTACCATGTGCAAGGGTACCAGAGAAGAGTCGCAAGGGCATTCAACAAACATGTCAAAGACAAAGGCTTGAACAAAGGGGATTTAGTGTTGAAAGAGATCCGAGCTCCAATTTTCGATCCACGAGGAAAGTTCAAACCAAGTTGGGAGGACCGTACGTCATCAAGGAGATATTGCCAGCAGGCGCTGTTCGACTTATGGATTTGGATGGGATCGAGTTCGCTCGTCCCACCAATTTAGATCAATTAAAGAAGTATTATGTATAAGGCCTGCTAGGTTGAAAACCTGTAAAGGCGGCCTAGGCAAAAGTTAAGGCATGAGAACTACGAGGACCTGATTCCCCAAAAGAAAAAAAAAAAAAAAAAAAAAAAAAGAAAAGAAGAAAAAAAAAGCAGCAAAAGAAAAAAAAAAGAAAAAAAGAAAAAGAAAAAAAAAGGAGAAAAGAAAAAAAAAAAGAAGAAAAAAGGAAAAAAGAAAAAGAGAAAAGGAAAACGAGGATACGTAGGCAGCCCATAAAGTTACATTGGGTGCGGTCCAATCAACACAATCACAGAAAAATCTCAAAAGTAGATTATTATTGGCAATTCATTTGAAACTAATTGTTTGACATAACAATTTATTGGTGTTAAGTAAAAGAACTATTGACATGCCATAGATATTCTATTCCTTGAGTCTTTAAGTCCTCTTGGGTTTCTTCAGAGTCGTCTTGTGTGTCTTCTGTCTTTCTCTATCAAGTCTTCTTTTCTTTCGTAAGTCATGGTCGTGGGATGCCTCCACTGCTTCAAGAATGTCTTCTCTGCAAAGTCCAAGTCTTGTGTCCTTGATAAGGTCATAAATTCTTTCTTGGCGAGAAGTTTCCCTTTCGCCCAAATCATCCTTCAACCATTGCTTGTATTCTTTACTCATCTCGAAAGGTCCTTCAGTGTTGGCAATCCGAGTCAATTTCAGGTCTGTAGGCCAGCGAGTCCTCGCCCACTTGATTATGGTAGGACCGACAGGTTCCACAGAGCAACAAGGTCCTGTTAAGGACAGTATGGTTTGCATGGCGCCCATCTGGCGAAGAATTCTCGAAGTCCAGTAGAAGGAAGTCGATCTCAGTCCTATGAGTTTGACAAAAGCACACCCCGAGGTTCGAAAAAGTACCTGCTCTTTACACCCCCATGTGAAGACGTACCATTTGATGTTCCGCCACGGCAGTGTGTAGAAGTAACCCAACCAATCTCGTAAAGAGAATGGCCCAGGGAGTTCAACTCGGCGTAGACAAAAGTGCTGGGGCTTCTATGGATTGATAGTGGTGGGAGAGAGAAAGTTCAAGCGCTCGAGCAGCCACATTTGCAGTAAAAAGGGGCTACCTTCTAAAGGCGCTTTGGGGTTGCCATGAACTTTATCTAAACCATTCAAGGTTTCAGCTAATACCAAGGGAATGATGTTATGTCGCTTGAGAAGAGGGGCAACCAACTCGCATATTTGAACAGGGGCTTGAAGAGTGCCGGTGGAGATGAGAAAGCGACCAATTAAACAGAAAGCGAGTGCACGCTGAATTTGAGGGGTGAAAGTCAGAGTACCTTCGCTATCATGAGCCAAGAATGAGGTTGCTAACTTCATTAAGTCCACCATATGGTCCTTGACGAAGATCGTTGCATCCCTTTGGGGAATGCCAAGAAAATCCGAGAAGGAAGCAAGGTAATCCGAGCAAGGTGTAGGAAGAATGAACGGCCCTGCGGGCGAAACTCCAAATAAAGCACAGAATTCCTCCATGGTTGGGCATAATTCTTTATAATTAAATCGAAAGACATGGATTTGAGGATCCCAGAAGTATGTAGCAGCAGTGAGAAGGGTCGTCTCGAGCTTCATGTGCCTTATGGAGAGCAATGGTTCCAAGCCGAAGCGCTTAAACTCAGTTTTGTCTTTGGCAGCCATGACTGCTAAAAACCCTCTTAAGAACCCATCCAAGGCTTCCATAATTATTGTCAATGAAAATAGGTGAGTTAGAAGACTCCCCTCATGTGTTTTTATAGGAAAAGGGTCACAAATTCGAGTCCTAAAGGGACTAGAACCGTCAAAATCGCAAAATTCCTGAAAAATCGCGAAAAAGCGCGTCGACCTCAGGTAACCGTCTGGGGCTGGACGGTCAACCGTCTAGGCCCAGATGGCTAACCGTCCGGGGCCAGATGGTCACCCGAGGCCCCCGCCTTGTTTTGCCTTGTTTCGCCCGGTTTTGCCTATTTTCGCGTTCGGATGGCTTTTTTAGGCCATTTTCACTCCTATGAACTCACATTGACTCAAATTTTCATGAGAAAGGCACCATAACATCATCATGATAGATTCAAACAAGCACAACAAGTATCCATAGCAAGGGATAAGAGAGTTGGTTTTAGGTGGCAATTACAAAACACAAGCATGAAATGCAAAAAGATAGCCATTGTCTCATTGTTTCTACAAGCCCAACAAGAAAGTAAATGAACTCAGCGATTCCCAGAGCTTCTTTTACGGCTCGGCCCAGCTCCGTCACAACCCCCATGAGGTGCTCTAGGAGGGCGCATTGCTGGTGATGGCTGCATATACAAAATCCATTGCAAAGAGTCAAGTATGAGAATAGAGTTGGTTGAAAACCACATATGGGAACTTTGAATAGGTTGAACACTTACCATGACATCCAAACGAGCTTCCGCCATGGATTTGGCTAGGCTCATCCTCACAAGGTCACGCCTCAAGCCCTCACTAAGGTCAATAAACTCTTGGGCATATGCCGCAGGCACCTAGGATAATCAATAAGGATAAAATTGAAGGTAATGTTCAAAGAAAGAAAGAAATACCCATAAAGAGAACTCACCTGTTCTCGATTTGGGTCGATCCTGGGGGATTCATCAAATGCAGGATGAGTGATAGCGGTCTTGACAAAGTCTGACCCACTACACAAATCAATGAACCAATTCGGCTGAGGCAAGGGTAGTGACCTATCCCCCTCCATCTCATCTTCCTCAGAGCCAGGAACCACTCCTGAGCCCACTGTCGAGTTATGCCCTCGTGCTCGTCGACCCTGCAAGTGTTCACCTATTAAATAGAGTCTCTATCAAAAGAAAAGGCTAGGAGAATGTGTCACACCCCATTTTTGTCACCTTAGCTAGGGCATATCATTTCATGTAGGATTTTGAGTCCTTTTTGAGTCTAGTCTTTTGCATTGAGTTTCTATGGCATTGAATATCATGTGTATGAATTTTGAAGTGATTTGGAGTTCATTTCAATAGTCAATAAAAACTTTTGCGACTTTAAGGGCATAATCGTCTTTTAAGCCGTATATTATCCATTTGACCTTGGAATGGATCCCGAGTCATTCCATTAAGTTCATATGGTTATATAGAGTCCATATATAGGTTCAATTTCATGAATTAATGGTTTAAGATCAATTCGGCTCGTAATGGTTCGGGTTGGCTAAAAGACCCTTTCTTGGTTTGCTCAAATTGACTCATAAGACCCAATCAATTTTCTCTCATTTAACTCAAATTGGGCTTTATTTATGTCCTAAACATGTTTAGAAAGATCAATTTTCGATTGGGAAAGCATTCGGTTCGACCTTGTGTACAAACCCAGCTTAGCGATGGTGAAGCACCATGGTTAACCACCTTTGTAAAACCCAACCATGCACCCATGGTTGAGGATTTTTGTCCCAAAATACTTAAAAATGTGTTCCCCTTCGAAACACGGTCGTTTTGGCTTTTATTTCGTCAAAATCGGACTTAATTTGAGCATTTTAGGACTTCTACAGCAAGTGGGAGTCAAAACCGGAGAAAAAATAGAGGACCCTCGGGTAACCGTCCGGGGCTGGATGGTCAGCCGTCCAAGCCCAGACGGCTAACTGTCCAGGCCTAGTTGGTCACCCGAGGAGTCCTTCTTTAAGTCAACTTCTGACTCTATCTTCCCTCTTTTGACGGTTTCCTCCGCCAAAACAACTTGTCTGAGCTTAGGAGTGTGTAGGTTTGAGTTGTTTGAGCACTAAGAGAGTCTCTAATAGCCCTAGGATCATTATTTAGTGAATTAATCCTAGCCATTGGTTTAGGGGGTCAGTTCTCTATATAAAGGACATGATATTCAGCACATAAGGGGAGGTTAATTGCACTTGACACTTAGAGAGAGAGGGAGCAACGAGTTTGGAGAGCTAGAAGGACTTCAAGAGGAGGCTCTTCAACCCCAAGCAAGCAAGGAAACAAGAGGTTTGAAGACAAGGAAGAGTCTACAAGAGGTAAGCATGTCTCTTTTTTGCTGAACATGAATTCCTGCTTCTCCTTCTTCTCTTTCTTCTTCTCCTTCTAGGATAGTTGTGGTGCATGCAATTGTTCTTCTTATGGATGGAATTCAATGTCTATGTGATGTTATATAAATGATTTTAGGATAGTTTATGGTTTTATATGCTTAATAATCCCTGGTTTACCAAGGGTTTGATAGCCTTATTCTTTCTATCTTCTTAAATCATGCATAGTTCGCATGTTTAGGTTGCTGTGATTATTATCATGAATTGATGCTCCTGTTAGTTAATATATATGATATGAATGATATTCATGATAATTTGAGCATGTCTTAGAGTTATTTCATAGGTCTTAATGCATAGTTGTGAGATTAGGGTTTCGATAACCCTGAAATCGCACAAGTTTCATACAGCATACTTAGCTTAGTTTTGTGAGTTGTTGCTCATCATAATCATTCTATATATGCTGCATATAGTTGAATCATGCTAGGTTTGCATTCATATAGTCTATTTTATAGGGTTTTTGGAGACATTATCCTTTTCTAAGGATAATTATCCTTTTCGTTGAGTAAGGTTTTGCATGAGAGTCTTCTGTGATGTGTTTAAGCATGAAATCTCTTCTATTGTGTTCTAGGGTATATATTTTACGTAGGATATGCTGATTACACCTCCCCATAACGACTTTCTTACGTGAAATTATCTTAGGATAGTTTCGCTTGAGAAAGCTCGCCGTAGGAAGGTTTATTTTCATATTTTGCATAAAATATCATCTTTTTGATTAGAATATGCTTTGTTATCATGTTTATTGATATTATTGGAGTCTCCCATGCTTGTTAGTGTGTCTTTCATAGGTTTTTATGCATGTTAGTCGAGTCATTGCATGTAGGGTTGAGTTAGAGCCCTTAGTTATTCATTATTCTTGTTGTTTGCATGATAGATGGATGACTTTAGGCCTTGTCATGGTTCTGTCCAGATTAGTATTTTGCTTTCTTTGCATGATTTTGTGCACTTGTAAGGGTGCAAACAGGTACAATGCTTATCCTATTGCAAATAGGGCTGCAATGGTCTGAAATGGCTAATGCTAGGAGCTTTTGCGCTCAGGTAAGTAGGGTTTGAAGGTGCCCCAATTCACCTTTCTTTTTCTTTCTTTTCTCTTCTCCCTCCTGGGGTTACTTCTTAATACAAGCTTATGGTAATTATCAAAGGTTTCCTTCAATAATAAATTCTGGTTTTTATCAAGGTTTTCCTCTTATGGAAGTTTTCTGTTTTGGATTAGATCAATATATTTTCAAATAAGGAAACCTAGGGTTTTTACCATGGGTTTGTATTAGGTTGTAACCCTATTCTTTTCGAACTACGTGGACTTTGATCCATGTATTTCGCTGCATGGTACGTAGGCACTCTTCGTGAGGCTTAAGTCCGTCCTAGGATCCAAGTATCCTAGGTTTTTCTTTTCTTTTCTTCTTTTTTTCTGTTTTGTTTTGTTTGTTTGATTATGCATGAGATGATTGGATGAAGTATATGATATGCATGCTGCCTTGTGATGATATATGATGATATTTGAGTGGAAAAGATATTAAGTTAGCCCAATTAAATTAAGAGACCAACTCGGGCGATGTGGGTGCCTATGGGCTTTTGTCCAGAACCTTCCCACGTCGGAACTTAGCCCCCGAATCCAATTTTCTGGTTTCAAAGACTTTGCTTTTCCTTTAATGGAGTCATGTGGTTTTAAAAATAAAACATTTTTGTGGTTTTCCTCTTTCCCTAAAAAATGAGGTGGCGACTCCCTTTTTGTTTGTTGTCTTTAAACCCCTTATATAATTCTTGCCAAACCCTTGTGGGCTCCGCGCTTTTTCGTGGGTTCACAGAATGTTAAAGACTTACCCCCTGAGGAGGAAGGCCTGTCACCCTGGGCCTCATCAGATATTGGAAACAGAAAGTGTCATATGTAATGTCAGGAGAAGTGAACTCCTCCGCATCCCAGCCTCTCAAGGCATCCCACAACTCCTCCCCCTCCATTAAGTTAGCATGCCTCAAGTTAAGTGGTGGAGGCATTGGAGCCATGGCGGCATTCACATCACCCATGACTTGGCGTAAGACACGCTCCCCTAGGTACCAGTACCTACCCACGGGGCCTTCCAAGAGCACCCTCTTGCCCGTCAGCATCAAGCTAGGAATGCATCGCTTGGGTAGCATTAGTACCCATATCTTCCATGGATTCCATTCAATCTGTCCAAAAATCCAAAATGAGAAATTGGGAGTAAAAAGAAAAGGAAAAGAATAGGGAAAGAATTTCACCATATCAGCAGTGAGGCTTGCTAGGTGAGCTCTAGCAAAGGCGTAATCATGACGATTCGCCGCTCGGATGGATACATAACTAGGAGAGTAATTCTTGAGGGTAGGCCATTCAATGGTTTCCTCAGCAAGGGATGGGCGACATAGGTTGAGGTACTCATAGCACCAAACCTGTCAAAAGTTGAGAAAAGAGTCAAAAAGAAAAGATAATATAAGACAAAAAAGAAATAAAAGGGAAGTAGCATTACCTCCCAAACAAAGGGCATCCCACCGAAGTCCTTGGTCACACCACGTGACATGTCACACATTGTGCGATACATGGTGGCTAGAGCAGCCCCTCCCCAGTTGAATTTCCTGATCTTGTCAACATCCTCCATGCTTGCAAGAAGACCGAAAGGGGCTAGGTCACCCGTCCCGGCAAAGAATGTGCATGAGATCATGTACAGAAGGAATGCCCTTGTAATGCAATCGGGGCTTGCACCCTCGCTCTCCCTTTGTTTGGCAAACTTGTTGAAAAGCCAAGTGCGTCGCACTGCTTTCTTGATTACCTCGATCTCCATCCCAAGGTAAGCTAGGAGATAATCCTCATCTATGTGAGCCTCCTCATAAAATTCCAAGCTTTTGCCTTTAATGCTTAAGCCCATGATCATAGTGAAGTCCTTGGGGGTTAGTGTCATCTCCCCGAAGCCAAAATGGAATGTATTGGTGGTGTCCCACCATAGCTCAGACAAGGCTAGCAAAGCTTGCCTATCACATTGGTCATTCCATAGAGAATCTAGGAATGGGCCAAAACCGGCCTTTTCGATATAGCCCTTGGTAATGGGTTGGAAGTTTTCCATGTTCCGCCACCATTCAATGAGTCCTTTGACAGAGGACCGAGTGCGCATGTCCTGAAAGTTGGGCTATAGCCATTGAAAATACCTTGAGAGTTAGTTGAAAGAACATGGAAATAATAAGCTTACACTAGCAATTGGTTTCAAATTGTTTTCTAAAAGATGTCAAAAGTTTGTTTTTATTCATGAAATGAATCGCTAATGGATGTTTATGAGTTTACTTGTTCATGTGCCTTAATTTGGCAAGGATTGAACACTTTTTTATCACTTGGGCATTTTATCGAACACTTGGTGGGTGACACCTCCCAAGCCTTGAAACAAAAGAATTTTGTATGGTCAATCCTTGCTAAATCATAGCATATTACTCACTTGAGGGTTTACTTGTTGATATACATTGATTTGGTGAAGATTGAACATCTTTATTTCACTTGGGAATTTTATCGAACACTTGGCGGGTGCCATTTTTCAAGCTTTCAAATGAAAAGAATTTGTGTGTTCAATCCTTGCCAAATCAAGGGATATCACTCAACAACCCAAGGGGTATTCAAAAGAAGTAGAAGGGAATGCAATTTCATCAAAAGAATCGAAAGATTCAAAAGAAAAGTGTTAAGTTGGGTAAACTTACTTCTTGTTGGGAATGGATGAATGAGAGATGCTTGTCGGGTTCAAGCAATACCCTAGCTTGTGGAACATCATAGAGTGGTGCCTTGTATGTGCTTTTGACCCCATAGAATGGATACTTGGTGCTTGAGTCCTTGCTTGATGACATTCTTGATGATGGAGTTGGGTTTGTGAAAAATGGGTTTGATTTGGTTTGATTTCACAAGATGATGTGAATTGGTTGTTTTGATTGCTAAATGGGCTTGATTTGTTGTTGTTTGATGTGCATTTGATGTTTGGATTGAATGTTTTTGAAATAGGAATGAGAGAATGAGAGTTGGAGAAGATAGGATGTGAGTTTAGAGAGAGAAACTCTCTAATTTTCAAATGGAAGAATGTGAGGATGAGTGTGCAAGACATGGGTTTAAAAACCCAGAATTTTTTCAATGGTGGGCTCGGGTAACCGTCCCACCCTGGACGGTCAGCCGTCTTGCCCTGGACGGTTGATCATCTGAGGGCAGATGGTCACCCTAGCCCGCTTTGCCCGTTTGCCCCGTCTCGCGCGCTTGCGACCTCTAAACTTCTCCAAATTGACTTTTTGTGCAATCCTTGAGTTATGGGATGAATATATCCCTCAAGTTTATCAAGTTTCAATGAAATTTTTTAATCTTGGGTGATTGTGTTCGCTCGCATAACGAGGAATTGTAATAGCCATGATAAATGGCTTTCTCATGAAATGAGCTTGGTGTTGAATTGATTGACTTGCAAGTCTTAGAATTCAATTCTCTAGGAGATGATAGTGATATCATATCATGTGATAAAGATAATTTCACATGAAATGGCTTGCTAATCATGTGATAAAGATAACTTCACATAAAATGACGATTCATAAGCTATGCTAGTTACGAAGTAGCTTGCTATCTTTGTGAAGAGGGCATGAAATGCACTTTGTTTTTCAATCAATTGACTTTCAAAATCAATGTTGTATCATGTGATAAAGATAATTTCACATGAAATGACATGAAATAAGCTTGATTTTCAATCAATTAACTCTCAATTCAATGTCACTTCCTATGTTAAAGATAATTTCACATGAAATGATAAGTAATGAACTTAATGTTGAGTTGAAGGACTCTCAATACATTATCATTTCATGTGATAAAGACAATTTCACATGAAATGAACTTGATTTGGAGTTGAATGACTCCCAGTACATTGTCATGTGATAAGGATAGTTTCACATGAAATGATAAGAAATGAGCTTGATTTTTCATCAATTGACTTGCAATTGGGTCTCATATCATGTGATAAACACAATTTCCCATGAAATGACGATCCATGAGTTATGCAATAACTCCCCGTCTTTGTTACTTCCACAGAAAGTGGCACAATTTCCCATGAAATGACGATCCATGAGTTATGCAATAACTCCCCGTCTTTGTTACTTCCACAGAAGGTGGCACAATTTCCCATGAAATGACGATCCATGAGTTATGCAATAACTCCCCGTCTTTGTTACTTCCACAGAAAGTGGCACAATATCACATGAAATGACGATCCATGAGTTATGCAATAACTCCCCATCTTTGTTACTTCCACAGAAAGTGGCACAATTTCACATGAAATGATGATCCATGAGTTATGCAATAACTCCTTGTCTTTGTTGCTCTCACAGAAAGTGGCATAATTTCACATGAAATGATGAGTCATGAGTTATGAAATAACTCATTACCTTTGATATCTCCAGTGAGACTGGCATGGAATGCACTTGTTTTTGAATTGATGGACATTCAATTCAAAATTCACATGAAATGATGATTCAGAGTTATGAAATAACTCCCCATATCTTTGTTGTTTTCGCTGAAAGTGGCATAAAATCATAATGATGAGTCATGAGTTATGAAATAACTCACCACCTTTGTTATCCCCAGTGAGACTGGCATGAAATGCACTTGGTTTTGAATTGATGGACATTCAATTCAAATTCACATAAAATGATGATTTATGAGTTATGAAATAACTCGTTTTGAGAATGCCAATGAAATTGGCAGGGTACCTTGTGATGCACTAGTGCAACTAGCTTTGCATCATGAGAAGACCATATGGATATCACTAATGCAATTAGTGCATGGTAAAGGCATTTGCATGAGCGCACCAACGAAGTTGGCATGCATAGAAATGCATTCAATTCTTTGCTTCGATGAAATCGTCGCATGCTCGGATATGACGAAGTCTATCCTTTTGGTTCCATTTGAGTTTGTTGGTATTAATGAGATTAATCCATCAAACAAAAATGGGTTGTTCTTTTATCATTGGCTCGCAAGTGAAACTTGTTCACCAATGAGGGGCTTCTGTCACACCCCATTTTTGTCACCTTAGCTAGGATATATCATTTCATGTAGGATTTTGAGTCCTTTTTGAGTCTAGTCTTTTGCATTGAGTTTCTATGGCATTGAATATCATGTGTATGAATTTTGAAGTGATTTGGAGTTCATCTCGATAGTCAATAAGAACTTTTGCGACTTTAAGGGCATAATCGTCTTTTAAGCCGTATATTTTCCATTTGACTTTGGAATGAATCCCGAGTCATTCCATCAAGTTCATATGAGTATATAGAGTCTATATATAGGTTCAATTTCATGAATTAATGGTTTAAGATCAATTCGGCTCGTAATGGTTCGGGTTGGCTAAAAGACCTTTTCTTGGTTTGCTCAAATTGACTCATAAGACCCAACCAATTTTCTCTCATTTAACTTCAATTGGGCTTTATTTATGTCCTAAACATGTTTAGAAAGATCAATTTTCGATTGGGAAAGCATTCGGTTCGACCTTGTGTACAAACCCAGCTTAGCGACGGTGAAGCACCATGGTTAACCACCTTTGTAAAACCTAACCATGCACCCATGGTTGAGGATTTTTGTCCTAAAATGCCTAAAAATGTATTCCCCTTCAAAACACGGTCGTTTTGGCTTTTATTTCGTCAAAATCGGACTTAATTTGAAGATTTTAGGACTTCTGAAGCAAGTAGAAGTCAAAACCGAAGCGGAAATAGGAGGGCCTTGGGTAACCGTCCGGCGCTGGACGGTCAGCCGTCCAAGCCCAGACGGCTAACCGTCCAAGCCTAGTTGGTCACCTGAGGAGTCCTTCTTTAAGTCAAATTCTGACTCTTCTTTCCCTCTTTTGACGGTTTCCTCCGCCAAAACAACTTGTCTGAGCTTCGGAGTGTGTAGGTTTGAGTTGTTTGAGCACCAAGAGAGTCTCTAATAGCCCTAGGATCATTATTTAATGAATTAATCCTAGCCATTGGTTTAGGGGGTCAGTTCTCTATATAAAGGACATGATATTCAGCACATAGGGAGAATAATTGCGCTTTACACTTAGAGAGAGAGGGAGCTACGAGTTTGGAGAGCTAGAAGGACTTCAAGAGGAGGCTCTTCAACCCCAAGCAAGCAAGGAAACAAGAGGTTTGAAGTCAAGGAAGAGTCTACAAGAGGTAAGCCTAACCCTTTAATGCTGAACATGAATTTCTGCTTCTCCTTCTTCTCTTTCTTCTTCTTCTTTTAAGATAGTTATGGTGCATGCAATTGTTCTTCTTATGGATGGAATTCAATGTCTATGTGATGTTATATGAATGATTTTAGGATAGTTTATGACTTTATATGCTTGATAATCCCTGGTTTACTAAGGATTTGATAGCCTTATTCGTTCTATCCTCTTAAATCATGCATAGTTCACATGTTTAGGTTGCTGTAATTGTTATCATGAGTTGATGTTCCTGTTAGTTAGTATATGTGATATGAATGATATTCATGATAATTTGAGCATGTCTTAGAGTTGTTTCATAGGTCCTAATGCATGGTTGTGAAATTAAGGTTTCGATAACCCTGAATTCGCACAAGTTTCACACAGCATACTTAGCTTAGTTTTTTGGGTTGTTGCTCATCATAATCATTCTATATATGCTGCATATAGTTGAATCATGCTAGGTTTGCATTCATATAGTATATTTTATAGGGTTTTTAGAGATATTATCCTTTTTTAAGGATAATTATCCTTTTCGTTGAGTGAGGTTTTGTATGAGAGTCTTCTGTGATGTGTTTAAGCATGAAATCACTTCTATTGTGTTCTAGGGTATATATTTTACGTAGGATATGCTGATTGCACCTCCCCATAACGACTTTCTTACGTGAAATTATCTTAGGATAGTTTCGCTTAAGAAAGCTCGCCGTAGGAAGGTCTATTTCCATATTTTACATGAAATATCATCTTTTTTATTAGAATGAGCTTTGTTATCATGTTTATTGATGTTATTGGAGTCTCTTATGCTTGTTACTGTGTCTTTCATAGGTTTTTATGCATATTAGTTGAGTCATTGCATGTAGGATTGAGTTAGAGTCCTTAGTTATTCATTATTCTTGTTGTTTGCATGATTAATGGATGATTTTAGGCCTTGTCAAGTTTCTGTCCAGATTTGCATATTGGTTTCTTTGCATGATTTTGTGCACTTGTAAGGGTGCAAACAGGTACAATGCTTGTCCTATTGCAAATAGGGCTGCTATGGTCTGAAATGGCTAATGTTTGGAGCTTGTGCGCTCAGGTAAGTAGGGTTTGAAGGTGCACCAATTCACCTTTCTTTTTCTATCTTTTCTCTTCCCCCTCCTAGGGTTACTTCTTAATACAAGCTTATGGTAATTATCAAAGGTTTCCTTCAATAATAAATTCTGGTTTTTATCAAAGTTTTCCTCTTGTGGAAATTTTCAGTTTTGGATTAAATCAATGTATTTTCAAATAAGGAAACCTAGGGTTTTTACCATAGGTTTGTATTAGGTTGTAACCCTATTCTTTTCGAACTACGTGGACTTTGATCCATGTATTTCGCTGCATGGTACGTAGGCGCTCTTCGTGAGGCTCAAGTCCGTTCTAGGATCCAAGTATCCTAGGCTTTTTCTTTTCTTTTCTTTTCTTTTTGTTTTGTTTTATTTGAGTGATTATGCATGAGATGATTGGATGAAATATATGATATGCATGCTGCTGTAGACACCCCATTTTCACCCCCATGAGATCATGATAGCATTTGGTTAGGTTTAGAAGCATGTAGGAGTCCCTAAGCCTTAAAGGACAATTTTTCCCTTTTAAGCCTTAGGAGAATAGGTCATCATTGCATGCATATTTTTGTCTCTTTGTTGAGTCCCATCACTTGCATTTAGTTTCTAGGGTCATTTTGGATATGTGTGTCAAATTTGGTTCAATTCCAGATAGGTTTGGATAGCTAATTAGAACTTTTGCGACTTGAAGGGCAATTTCGTCTTTTACTTCGTATATTTTCCAATTGACTTCCGAATTTGCTCCGGAGTGTTCCATTGACCTTAGAATGATAAAATGAGTCTAATTGAAGTGCCAATTTAATTTATTGATAGGTTTGGGATTGGTTCACCACATTACCCTATGCTTAATTGACCCTTTTTCGGGTAATCACCTCATGAAAACCCAGCCACTTGACCGTGGTCAGGGATTCTTGGTTCAAGAATATTCTAGGCTTATTCTACACCGAATCCTTGAAATTTTGGCTTTTGAATCACTCAAAACGGAGTTAAAATGAAGAATTTGTGTCCGTTTGAAGTTCGAAGTCCAAACCGAGCTAGAATTCCAAATTTTTTGGATTCTTCTCGGGTGACCGGTTGGGCCCAACCGGTTGGACCGGTTCACCAACCGGTTGGACCGGTTCACCCCAACCGGTCACCCGAGCGTCCCATCCTGATTTTTCTCTTTTTGAGTTTTTGACGAAATGGGACTCTACCACTCCGATTTTCAGCCTTCTAAAGGACTTCTAAGCCTATTGGAAGGTGGTTTTGAGTTGTTTAACATTCATGGGATTTAATTACAGCCCTAGATTGTTTTTATGGTGAATTAATCTCAACCATTGGTTCATATGGTTGGTTGGTTATAAATAGAGGCTCATTCATCAGCATAAGGGACTTTTGGCTTATTTGACACTTCATATTCATAAGAGAGAGAGGGACCACGAGTTTGCACACACCCATATCACTTGGAGGAGGCTTTCTACTGCAATTTTGAAGAAGAACTAGAAGGGAACCAAGCCAAAGAGAAGGAAGAACGCAACGAAGACCCTTGCTTCATTGTAAGTCTCCTTTGCTTTCCTTTATGATTCTTTCTTCTTCTACTCCATTCTCTGCATAATTATGGCTTAGAATTGATTTGGGAATCATATATACTCTATATTTTAGAGTGTATATGATTCAAAGATGATGAGAATGCATGTTAGTGGATTAGGATTGTGAATTGTTTGCTGGTAGGATAGTTTCTCCCTTAAGGATAGAGGTACGTTTTGCATGAAAAATCAATTGATGTGTTTAGGCCATTTTCTCTTCATGGTTCAATTATATGCATGATTTTAAGCATCTTTTGTATAGGACACTTGCTGTGTAAGCCTCGTCTTCATAGGTGTATGGATGATTATCCTTTTCGAGAATAATTATCGTCCTTAGAGGGTGAGGTTGTGCATAGGTGCTTTCTAGAGTGTGTTTAATTGCGCTGTGAGTTTCATTGCATTCTTAGGTATATATTTACGTAGGATATGTGAAGAAACCATTCATACGGAGTGATTTCTACGTAAAATTATCTCCGGATAATTTTACTTAAGAAAGCTCGCCGTAAGGATGATTATTTCGCATTCTTACATAAAGTACTTACCTAAGGCATCATGGTAGATTTTCTTTTCATGTTTAGGATTGTCATATGATATTTTCGTCATGGTAATGCTTATTTAGCATGTTTTTGATAGTTTTTGTGCATGTTAGGGTGTTTAGAGCATATAGGAGCATATAGGATTGAGTTTTTCTCTTGATTCTTGTTATTTGCATGAGTTTTAGGTCATTGTATGCATATTTAGTATTCTGTCCAGATTTGATTTAGGTCTTCTAATGATGATTTGAGCATGAATATGAATAATTTGAGCTTAATAATTGCCTTATAGAATACATAGGGTGATTAATTGATGATTTCTTGATGTTTCGGGATGATTTGCATGAGTGTTAGGTCATTATATGCATATTTAGTATTCTGTCCAGATTTGAATTAGGTGTTCTAATGATGATTTGAGCATGGATATGAATGGTTTGAGCTTAATAATTGCCCTATAGAATACATGGGGTGATTAATTGGTGTTTTCTCGATGTTTCGGGATAATTTGCATATGGTAAGTGGTTTATGGTAAGTTGTGTATGAATTGTTCTCTTCTCCCCCTCGGGTTATTGTCTTTACTTTGAATTAGAAGTCCTAAGTTTCCAACTCTTTCAAAATTCTGTTTTAATTAGAGTTCTATCCCTTTTAGAACTCTACTTTCACTAAAATTCTGTTTTATTTAGAGTTCTATCTCTTTTAGAATTCTACTTTTCTTAAAATTCTGTTTTAACTAGAGTTCTATCTCTTTTAGAATTCTACTTTTCTAAAACTTCTTTTTGGATAAGAGTCCTATCTCTTTTCAAATTCTATCTTTTCTCAAATTCTTTTTTTGGAAACTCTTCTTCTTTTTCAAACTCTTCTTTTCTTTTAATGGAAACTTAGGGTTTATAGTTCATTGTAAAGGGAGTAACCCCTTCTCAATCGAACTACGTGGACTTTGATCCTTGCATCTTTGTATGTAAGGTACGTAGGCGCTCATTTGATGTTCAAGTCCGCCCTAGGATACTAAGTATCCTAGGTTTTCTTTTTCTTTCTTTCTCTTTCTCTCTACCCATTTGTCCATCACATATATGCTAGTGGATAGGATGGATCCATGCTTATACATTTATCCATCACATATTTGTTAGTGGATAGGATGGATTTGTTTGCTTGCTCATTTATCCATCACAGATTTGCTAGTGGATAGGATGGATTTGTTTGTTCATTCTCTCTATCTCTCTACTGCTTTCCATATCTCTCATACTTGTTCATGGATGTTTACATGCTTTATGGATGTTTACTTGCTTTATGGATGTTCATGGATGAATGTGGATTATTTATGGATGATTCTTTGCATATGCATGGTGACTAATTAGGAAGTGATTGAAATAGCCCATATAAATTCAGAGACCCATTTTGGGGCGATGTGGATGCCTATAGGATGTTTCCTAGAACCTTCCCACATCGTAACTTAGTCTCCGAATCCTCTCTTGTTTTGATAGACCTGCTTTTCCTTGATCGGAGTCATGTGGTTTGTTTTCAAAGGTTTTCTTAAAATAATTGTTTTTATGGTTTTCCTCTTTTCCTAAAAATGAGGTGGCGACTCCTTATTTGTTATGTTTTTGTGAACCTTTTAAAAACCAGATTTTTATTAATTTAAATCTCTACAAGTCTTTTTAAAAGAAGGGTTCTCCTTCCTTCCTCCCCTGGATCGAAACCCGTGGTTCACAGCTGCCTTGTGATGATACATGATAATATTTGAGTGGAAAAGATCTTAAGTTAGCCCAATCAAATTAAGAGACCAACTCGGGCGATGTGGGTGCCTATGGGCTTTTGCCCAGAACCTTCCCACGTCGTAACTTAGCCCCCGGATCCAATTTTCTGGTCTCAAAGACTTTGTTTTTCCTTTAATGGAGTCATGTGGTTTTGAAAATAAAACATTTTTGTGGTTTTCCTCTTTTCCCTAAAAAATGAGGTGGCGACTCCTTTTTGTTTGTTGTCTTTCATACCATTACCATTTTTCGCCAAACCCTTGTGGGCTCCGCGCTTTTTCGTGGGTTCACAGACACATCAACAACATTTCTCAAATGTTGTCTTATCATTTCGAGATTTTTATGACAACATTTTGTAAACGTTGTCTTCCCCCCCCCCCTTTTTTTTTTTGGTTTGTGGGTTCATATATTTATGATTTCTTGTACCTATTCCCTGTTCATATAAAATAATGACCAAACACACTATTATAAAAAATGTAAAACCACAATTCATTTGATCTCAAACTTTAAACACTTAATCACATTTCATTTGATTTCAAACATCAAACACCTAACCACCATTCATTGAATAAAATATCCAAAATTTCATTATATATATGTCATTAAACATTCTACTTATCATTATATACAACTTTTCAAGCGAAAACAAGAATATCCAAAAAACTAGAACCAAGATACAAAATAAGATGAGCTTGAAGCATGCATCCACCACCCAAAAAACTGCATGATGAGTCATCAACCATCTACCCCTGCAAAACATTGCAAACCTAGACTTAGTGTATTAAAAAAAAAAAGAAACCGGCCAGCATGTAGCAAGTTCCATTGAAATGATAAAAAGTGTGCCTTTATCCTCATTTGTAACCTATTTCTAAGCACATAATTGCATACAATATTTCATGCATGTATACACCCAACAAAGAGCCACCCCTAATAAAAACAACCCCCAAAATACCCCACTAAAACATAGCAAAAGACCCAGCTGTTAAGAAAATATATCAAAGCCAACTCAACACAAACCCAACAAAACATGAAGAATAAAAACTAAACACCTGTAACAATACAAGAACCTATAAAAACAAAGACAATTCATCCCATAGAACAAACCCCCAAATCCTACAATGACCGAAAATAAAACCAACTCCTGCTCTAATGAAAGCATGTATGACAAAAATATCAATAATGTACTCTTAAACTAATCTTTCATCCTCTAGCCCTATAATATAATCCATCCAACTCACTTTTCCAACCATGTATAGTTCTCAAACGTTGTTAATCAACTTCTATAGTAAATATCTCAAAGTCATTATTGTTTCGGTTTGCATCTCCACTATCTTGCCTCCTAAGTCTCATTCATATAATTTGTTAAAAAAATGAGGGCATATTATAGATACATCCTCATATCTAAGACAATGAAAATATCATACTCATTACAACAGTTGATTTATAAGACAAAATGTATTCAAATAGTTATTATGCTACACTAATAAAGGATTTAGAAGTATTACCTCTACTACAACAGCTTAATGAATTTGCAAGGCCAAGCAACTGTACTCCCTGTAGCTTGCCCAAGCGATAACATTTCTTGCGAATAGCGGTACAAGAGCAATGTTGGATTTTCTACCTGGTCTACCCACACTTTCCAACAATCTAGGCCAAGAGGAACATGGTGAACTTTTACATAGGGATCTGTTAATGCAATTTTACCATATGCAACGATTTCCTCGATGTCAAATGAACACCAATTCAAAATTTTACATCTCGCATTTTCCAAACTAGCTGCACCATGTGTACCACTGTCTTGATGACCACTGTTTCTCACATTTTCATGATTAGTTGCACCATGTATACCACTGTGCGTACCACTGCCTTGTTGACCACTGCCTCTCCCATTTTCTCGGTTAGTTGCAGCATTTATACCACTATCTTGTTGCGACTGTTACCAAACAATGAATTATCGGTTATATTTCTTTCTTGTTTTCTTTTTTTTTTTTTTTTATAATTGAAACAAATTGTATTAATCACAAAGACAAATACAAATTAGACAAGAAGTCCAATAAGGGAGTCAAAAGAAACAAGTAGAGCCCCACTAGAACAAAAAAAACTCTAAGATAAACAACAAATAACAAAAAAAAAAATGTAGCCCTTATGAAAATACCTGAGGAGTATTTGCTAGAGATTGTATCATGTCATCATAAGTTGTAGAACCTCTATTTAAACCCTGGAAAAGTATTAAATGAAGACTTTAATAAGTATGGGCCACACCCCATTGGAACAAAAAAATTCAAGAAAAAGAGCAAGCACAAAAAAAAAAATCCAGCCCTTGTGAAAATACCCGAGGAGTACTTGCTGGAGACAACATCATGTCATTATAATTTGCAGAACCTCTATTTAAACCCTAGAAAAGTATCAAATGAAGACTTTATTAAATAGGAGCCACAAACATGTATATATAGCTGCATAATATACATATACTAATTCTTGGAGTTCTACCTGCTTTGGCTGTCCAAGTAACATAGCTTTCATTTCCTCAAATTGTAATAAAATATTTTTCATTTGATCTCCTTGTTTTTTCATTTCTTCATCTTGCTTTTGCAACTGCAACTCAAGTTGTTTAACCTTCACATTGCTTTGTAATTGGGCATCAACTCGAGTGAGTGTAGACCCAAATCCAAGTCCCCGTACACGACCTCCACGTTCAGGTCCAAGGACATGAGCTACAGCATCTCCCCTTATGCTATCATTTCCCAATTCAGCAGTAGCAGATTTGGTATATTCTTCCATTTTTTTCTAAATATAAGAAGTCATTATGTGCATTAACAAAGATATAAAAGTAAGCTAACACAATAAAAGAATGTAAGTGTAGAAGTTGTTTTTTTTGTTTTGGTTACCAAAGTATCAGCAATTGCATCATTATGGGGTTCATCATTTTTCTTCAAATGTCCTTTAGTCCAAACATCTGCTCTTGATACCATTGGATTCTTTTTTCTCTACAAAACAAATGTCCAACATGATTACTATATTCTTCAAATTGTGAAAACCAAATCAAAATAAGAAGAAATCATACTATTTCATGTTATAAGCGGGCATATCCTTTACGACTCATCGTGTGTAGGAGTGTTTGCCTTTTTCTCATTGTACGAAATTTTGAACTTTGATCCTATATAAAAATTAAACATTTCAACATATTTGAATTAACAGTTTTGTAACCCAGATTGTCTCCCATTATAAACAAATAATGCATCCCATTGTAAGATTCAACAAAATATGTTTACATACTTGAAACTGAGGAGAAAGCCTATATCTCACAAATGCATCCCACTCTCGATTAGATTTAATGTTTGCTAGCTTGATTAGGGAGAGACGACGTTTGAATCCATTTCTTTTAGCAGCTGTTAGAATTTGAGATGTCACTTCTGACTTGAATTGTCTCCAATAGCAACCCATCATTCGTAGGGTTAAAGCTTTATGGCATTCATCCAAGAAAAATTTTTGCTGTGTATAATTGGCATTTATAAAAGATATTTAGGTTCAATAAAGAAATGAGTAAAAAAACATATATCAATTATAACGCATAATATAAATATGTTTATAAACCTGAACTAATGTCCACAAATCATCTCTAGTTTGTGGATCTACTAGCCTCCAATCCCTGATTATAATTGGCACATGCTCGCGGGCTAGACTCCCAAGATAAGAAGCATACTTTGCTGAATTTTCACCAACTGGTTGACCCCTTTCATTAAACTCTACTTCTAAACGTCCACATCCACTAAGGGGAATTAAATGCAATTTGTTTTTCCCGCGTTTTTTCCTTTGTTTTTCAGCATCATCAATAGGTGCAAAGGACTGTTGGCTTGCTTCAACATTTGTGTGAGAAGGGCGAGGAGAATTTGATCCTTCATCTGATATACGTATATTTTCATTCCCTTGCTGGATTGTGGCAGCAGCTGCACCTAAATTGTTGTTTTTTGCTCTCTTCTTCCCCTTTTTAGAACTCTTTATGATACATGCAATAAAAGAAGAATATATTAGAAAGTTGTAAAGACTAATTTGCTACTTTAAGTTTTAAAAAATGAGATAATAAATGAAAATAAAACTTACTTCTGGCTGATCAGACATCTTGATCTAATGTAAATAGTTGAAACCTGAAAGATATCACATATATCATAGATAACCTGCATAAACTTATATTTCACAATAATATCATTTCATAATAAAATCTTACACAAATTAACATAAACAAATAATGTAAAGTGCATTTGCATGGCCAACGCCCATAACATAAAGTGCATATAATGTTTTATAAGAAAATTCATTTAGCACTAAGTTTAAAACAAACTACACCAATAGCCCTTCACAATCCATCCTCACATAACTTTCATTTTCAACATCAGCATCAATATCAAGTCTAGAGACATCTACTGGGGCAAATGGCATACAAGTAATCTCATCATACATTTCTAACTCATGAAAACCTCTTGGTGGTGCTCGTAATACAACATACCAACTCGATGTATCACTATCCCTAGAGTAAAACACTTGCTCAGCATGGGATGCTAAAATGAATGGATCTCTTTCAAATTGACTTAATCCTTCATGGAGATTAACCAATGTAAATCCATCTTCAACTTTGACACCATTTACTATATTTGCCCAATCACACCTAAATATAGGGACTCGAAATGTATTGTAGTCCAACAAAATAATGTCTCTTATAATCCCATAGTAAGAGATTTTTCCAATGACTTGTGTATTGTCTCTTGCACTTGACCTACACATAGTCTCCGCTTTGATTGAAACACCACTATTTTGTGTGGAATTCTCAGCATCCTTGGTGTGAAATCGAATACCATTTATAATATAAGCAGAGTACGACATTAAGTCCTTTCTAGGTCCACGTGCAAGCCACTTCAATGTGTTTGAGACACTACTGCTACTTGCTTGGACTTGAACTTGAATCTGATAACAATTTAAACATAATTAGAGATAGGTATATTATTATTATCTTAATAATAAATAACATGCATTCAATTAAATATATACATTACAACCTTTTCTTCTAACCATGCACTGAATGTCTCCCTATGCCTCTTTTGCAACAAGCTATCACTATTTGAAAGCGTCTATCCAAGCGCTTGAGTTCATCCAAATGCATTTTAATACACATGTAAGATGTTAAGCCAAGTATTTGATATCAATAATTGCAAACTGATCACATATCATTGTTAGCGTACTTACTCTATAAATGGTTCAACTTCCGCACTATTAAACAAAACAAAAAGATGAGCAATCTGTAATAGGCCATTAGAAAGTTGCATCAATTTGCCCCCAGAAATTGGACGACCTTCTAATATTGTTTCATTCTCAAAAGCTTCATTACGTGTATGCCGAACACCTATTTCAGCTGCATTCTTCACATACCCACTACAAAACTTCATGCACTCTTCATCTATATAGCGTTCTGCTATACATCCCTCAGGTCGAGCACGATTCATAACATATCCCTTTAGTACTTTCATATATCTATATCACAAAATAATAATAAAATGAATCTTTTTTCATAAGAAACAACTTTTATGTTTTAATGAATATAAGTTGTTATGAACATGAAAAACCTACATAAAACTTAAATGGGTAATTGGTAATGAGATACCTCTCAAATGGGTACATCCAATGATATTGCACTGACCCACCTAGACGAGCTTCCCGTCCTAGGTGAATTGTCAAATGAACCATAATATCGAAGAAAGAAGGAGGGAAGAACCTTTCAAACATGCACAAAGTTTCAACAACATCTTCCTCAAGTTGTTCCAATCTATTTCTATCATGACTCTTTGGCATATTTCATTATAAAATGAACATAGTCGAAAAATTGCATTCCTTGGCCCTTTTGGTAGAAGACCTCTCAATGCTACTGACGACAATTGGTGTAATAGAACATGACAGTCATGGGACTTGAGGCCTACAATTTTGCATTCCTCCAATGAAATGTTAGGATTATGCCCTAGAGCCAATCATGGAGATGATTGTTTAGGGATTAGGAACAATCAATTGATTTCATTTATATATGTCACATTTATTATTGATTTAATAAAAGGGCTTATTCTATTATGTTTATATGCATAATTTATATTTACATAATATGTCCATGGAGTTAGAGTTGAGAATATGAAATTACAAAGGGTTGTAATTTTGAGACTGCAAATATATCTCTGTACTAAACTCCTAAATCATTCCTAGTTGAAGGTTCACTATGATAGACAGTGATGAACCATAGGACTAGCACTTATTAGGTTGACTCTATAGGAGGATAGCTAGTCTCAAGCTATTTGTGTGGAGACACTACAACCAACAAGTGGGTGCCTATTATCAGAATAGGTACACTGAATGTGACCAAAGATATGAGATAAACTGAATGGAGTTTTAACCTGCCTGTCAATCAGTTTCTCATTGTTATAGTGGTATAAGTAATCCTTAGACCTGAGACACCATGGTTGTCTTATGCATGTAGCTTTAGAAGTTTGATAACACTAAGTGCAGATCCTATTCAGGGGTCTGTAAGGGTGTTCATTGGCCCTTCTGCTATATGTGTGAAGGCATGTGAGTGATCAACAAGGAATCCATCACTCTCAGGAAAAAGGGAGTGAATGTCTCATACAGCATTCATTGAATATAACTCATTAAATCCATGGGCCCATGGTAGAATGAATATGGAAAGGAGTTTCCATAAGTTCATCATTGAGTTGATATTAGTGAATGAGTATAAAGTAATTGAACTAGGGACTTGACAAACTTCCATGTCCTATTAGTTCAATTGGAGACATTGTGTTGATGGAAGGATGGAATTGTAACCTGTAAACTATAACAGAAGGGTTCTTTGTAAATGACTATTCACCTCATTAAGGACCACACCATGAGCCATATGCTAGGTGTTACTCATGGTTAGTAGAAGCCCTAATTGATATAAATGAGTTATAATCAATTAGGGAATTGAAAGGAGTTTCAATTAGGGAATTGAAAGGAGTTTCAATTAGACCCTTAATGGAAAGTGTTCCATTGTGCACAACTTGTGCTGTTCCTACTACTTGATGATGTGAACCCAATGGGTCACACACTGATCATGCTAAGAGAGCTTGATTGTCTATGAGAGAAAGGGTATAAGTGATTAAAGAAAAGTTCTTTAAGGGGCTAATTTGTATTTGATGCAAACTAGTGGGCTAATTGTGTAATTAAGAGTAATTACACAAATTAGATTAGGGTTTGGAATCCCCCCTTGGCCGGCACTAGTTGGAGGCTATTTAAAGCCTCTTATGATGTGATGACATCATCACTTAATGCACTCTTGGAGGCTCCCAAGTGCTGGCCAAAATTTACACAGCTCTCCCTCTCTCTCTCTCCCTCTTCTCCACCTCTAGCAACCCTAAGGAAGAAGAAGGAAAGGACAACTTGCTCAAGCTAGGTGTGGATACTGTTGGAGGCAGTGCACTTGGACTGCTCAATCAGAAGACAAAGCTTGGAGCATAAAGGAGAAGACTTGAATCAACTGTGAGTAATTCTACCCTCTTCTAGTTAGGGTTTTTGTTTTGTATTAAGCATAATTAAGATTCATGGGTTTGGGAATCGTAGGAAAAATTTTAAATTCCGCCTTTGTATTTTTCCTCTCTAGTTTGATTCCCAACATGAAACGCAATTACTGATGTTGGAACTATAACCATCAGGTAATTTTAAATCAGCAAGCCTCTTACAAAAGATTTATTTCTCTGTCTTTGATAGCATGTGTGGTGCTGGTGGCAAGTAATTCTGATTTTTCCCTCTCTTCTGTGGATGCAATTCATTTCTAATACCCATGTCTACCAAGTCATTACGTGATTTGAGCCCATCCTTTGATTTTCCCTTCACATGCAACAGTGTACCAATAATGCTCTTACAAATATTTTTTTCAATGTGCATCACATCCAAGTTATGACGCAAAAGTAATGTTTGTAAAATAAAGAAGTTATTTATTATACAAATCAATGGACATTACGGGGTACACATATATAATTAATAAATAAATAAATAAAACAATAATTTCACTTACTTTCCAATACGGTAACTCGAAAAATATTGACTTTTTCTTCCACATTTGGATAGAATCTTTGTCTCTTTCCTCACTTTTATTTCCCTTCTTTCTCTTCTTCCCCTTCTTTCCCTTATTTCCCTTCCTTTTTTTCCCCCAATCATTCACAACATCTTTGAGTTCAAAGAAAACATCTTCAGTAGAAAATATTTTTGGCTTCCCCTTATTCTCCTGATCTCCATCAAACCATCGTTTTTCATCCGAAATGGATGATTGGGAGCGAGAAACCTCCTGTGGCACATATATACACACTTCTTACTATGTGTTAACCATCGTGAAGATGTTTCAGCACCACAAACAGGACATGCAAATTTTCCCTTCGTGCTATATCCAGATAGATTGCCATATGCTGGAAAATCATTTATTGTCCACATCAAAACAGCCTTCAAGTTGAACATAGACTTACTAAATGCATCATAAACACTCACCCCATTACTCCATAGCTCTTTTAAGTCTTCTACAAGTGGTTGCAAATAAACATCTATGTCATTGCCTGGTTGCTTTGGCCCTGGGATTAGTAATGTCAACATTAAATTCTCCTTTGTCATGCATATCCAAGGGGGCAAGTTATATGTGACCAAAATTACTGGCCAACAACTGTATCTTGAACTAAGATTCTGGAAAGGATTAAACCCATCACTTGCAAGACCAAATCTTAAATTTCGAGGATCTGATGCGAAACAAGACCAATTGTTATTGATTGTACTCCATGCCAATGAATCAACTGGGTGTCGCATCTTGTTATCCTAACTTTGGTGAGTGGAATGCCAAATTAGTTGCTCTGCCTTCTCGGGTAACCCTAAACATCCTTTGAAGTCTTGGGATTATTGGAAAATAACACAACACCTTCACAAGAACTCCATGATGAACCTTTTCAGTATGTTAGGTCAACTTTCCATCGCGATGACCCACATTTTGGACATGAATCCATATGCTCAAACTCTTTCCTAAATAAACAACAATCATTGGCACAAGCATGAATCTTTTCATACCCCAAATCGAATGTCTTAAGAAATTTTTTCATTGAATACAAAGAATCAAGAAGTGTGTTGTCCTGTGATAGCATATCACGAATAATCTCAAGAAGTTCATTAAAACTCTTCTCAATTAGACCATTTGCCGCTTTATGCTTAAACAAAGTAATAGTTGCTGACATCTTTGTGTACTTTTTACAACCTGGATATAAAGGAGTTTCAGCATCTTCCACTAAATTTGCAAACTCAGCCCCTTGTCCTCCTTGTCCCCCTTGTCCTTCGTGTGTGGATTCTACTACATTATCATATTGAAAATGCACATCCTTGTACATCTGATATGACTCTAGCATTTCAACATCATCACATTGTACAGATGCACTCTGATGTTTGCCATGAAGGACCCAGGTAGTGTATGTACGATCCATCCCTCTCATGACTAAGTGGTCAAACACTATATCACAATGCTTGTGCCGGAGGTTTCCACAATCTCTACAAGGGCATACAATTATATCTGAATCCCCACTATTCTTCTTAGCCATATCAATGAATTTACGTGCTCCAATTCTATACTCCTCCGTATTTCTACAAGACAAAACTCCATTTTACTAATCCAACTACATGGGTGCACAATATATTATTATTTACCTACAAATTACAGTGCTTAAAGATAAAAACCTTGGAAGCAACAACTATTCTTTATCCTATCTTTAGTCGCTTACTTGACAAAACCTCCACTTGACCCTAAAAATTGGATTTTACACAAATAAGAATTAATAACAAGAAGTCCACCTATAAATAACAAGAGACTAAACTAGAAAAACAAGAAGGACTAAACTAGAAAATGCCTTTATTTTGAATCTTCAGCCCCATTTGTAATGATGGTAATCATTCTCTTAAATTTTTTTAATCAATATGATCAATTTGTGCCTTCAATTAATACTATATATGCAAGATACACGTACTATAATTGTTTAATTCGATCAATCTCATTTGGACAATCCAACAGCTAGGCCATAAGCCAATGAGATCATAAACTGGAACTAGTTAATTTATATCAAACAAAAGTATCTATCTTGATCCCGCATAAACAAAAATTTGAAATCCGATTCTATGCACACTGGAATGCAATAATGAGTTTTCTTAGTAAGAACCACAATCAAGAAAGCATAGTTATTTTACTTCACATGCATTATAAATAAAGTCACTATGAGCAAATATGAAATACCATGAGATAAGTATTGTTATTATTCTTCCTATTATTACTAGTAGCCAGGCACACACAATGTGTGTGCAAGTGTGCAACACATGCATAACTTTTTAAATTATTGAGGGATATAACAGAAATAAAAGGAATTCAATGGGGATGAGAGTTAAACAAGAATATTAAGGTGCAAGAACTCACAAAATGCCAAAAGTCTGAAATCCACCTCAACGTGATATTAGTTGAAGTATTGAAATTCTCTACTGCAGTAACCTATGAATAAAGAATGGGTACATAAATAGCATTGCATATGTAAAATATATATCATTGCATACATAATGTCAAATATATATATCATTGCATATGTAATGTGAATACAAAACATGTAGATAAACACACATAGCAGACCTTATAACAATGTTGGTTTTCAATGTTATAACAATATTCTACATATTCTTACTTCCACTTGGTTGAATCAATTCTAAACTTCCCCAATTCTCATGCATGAAACTGGTACTTAATGTGGGCAAAAATGAATTTATAATTTTAAGTGAGGGTAATATTGTTAATTATAAGTTTTGTTGCTTAAGAGACTTTTAGATGTAGTATAGATATATATGTATATATGTATTCTCCCTTTACTCAGAGAGGAGTCCCATTTGATAATCCTAATTTGAGAGTTATATATTTGAAACTTTCAAGACAAAAGTTTCTCTTTACATATGCCATTTCGGAATTGCCAAAAATAGAGATCCAGGTCTGCTGGTTAGACTCAAATCTCTTATCACTATTATTTTTTGGGGTGGGGTGGGGTGGGGTGGGGTGGGGGAAGGGCCTTGCACTCAACAGATCAAGTTAACCAATTTGAGAACACCAGAACTGGATCATTTAGATGCCCATGGGAACAAGATCAAATACATTGTTACTTGACGTTATCTATACTATTATTTTAATCCAACCTTCTTTGTCAATGGATGGCACTTGAAAATACTAAATGACCTTTTAAAATTTTAGTTTCAGTCACAATCAGCGTCAAATTAGGCTTTACAGCAACAACAACAACAAAAAAGGTAACATTTATCCACATGTTCCTAAACTCTTGCTTCAATAACTGTCATAACCCACATCTCTTTCTATTCTTTCAACAACAGTTATCATCTCATAAACATACATTGTCATGTTGCCATTCTTTGAGATCTCATAAACATAGATTGAGCTCATCACTTAGAACTAAAAAGAGCAAAAATAACAGAAATCAGAAAGATAAAGACCCTAGAAAAGATGTAAGAAAAGAAAGTGAAATCAAAGCGGTCTATTCTCATCAAACCTGACTCGAAATTCCACTTGTCACGTGGAACCAGTTCTTGAGGAAAATTAGCAAGCTTTAGGTAGTTCTGAAGCTCTTCATTAACTTTGGATTTGGTCCTTCGCTTAGCTCTGTCAGAGAATCTTTCTATGTCTGTGCTTTGGCTTTCTGACACCACAGATACATGAAGTTAACAAGCTTACAATGGTATAATCAAACAGAATTAGGCAGCTAAACATATTGAAACAATATTACCAGCAAGAAGCAGCCAATCAATACACTGCAATGTATAAGAAACACGACAAAACACATGCAAGATTTAATAAAAGAATTCAACTTATGGCAAATATCAAAAGGTTAATGTTACAACTGAGACAATAATTGGCAGCATAGAGTACCATTAAGATTTTCAAATCTCATCGTTTGAAATTACATTTAATTTGAAATAATGCAAACATGGGATGGAAATTATAAAAACTCAGCTCATAATTATCATGATTCATCCTTATAAAAAAAAAAATTATCATGATTCATGAAAAAAAAAAAAAGGCTGGGAAGTGAACATACCACTGGGCTCAAGACACCAGCACCTAATACCAGGCTTAGATGGGAAAGATAAACATCATTGAGATATGAAGAAGGGATGAAAATTTAGAATGTGAAAGAAATAAACTTTCCAAGAAATGAGGAGAGCTGATAATAAGGGCATGATAAACGCTCCCTCAAGTCTAAATAAACAAAAGAGGTGCAAAAAGTCCAGAAAGAATGGGTTGACTCCTCACCCTAGATCCTCTTAAAGCAAAATCCTAAGCCCATCCCCACAAGAAAGTGAAGATTGATGGTCCAAGGACATTTAGGGGAGAAATTTAATTGATTATGAATTAGAAGTCATGTAAGTGATCTTTGAGAAGTTACACACAGTTAAAATCCAAAGAAAGGAAAGGGATGAAGTTGGGACTATGAGAAACAATACTATGATTCCAATAAAATCATCATTTTTTGAGTTTGTAATTCAAAAAAAAAAAAAAGTGTTTCTTCCAGCCAAAAAGGTTTGTTGTTTTTTAAAGCCATCCAAAAGTGGCCTATTATTTTAATGATTGTTAATTGGAGAAACAACGTCATTTGAAGAGTCTTGCACCTCATTTGCCGTTTATTGGTGAATTTCAAAGTGAAATATGAGAATTTTTTAGGATGAAAGAAAATACAACCCAAAGAACTCATCCAATCATACAAGCAAGCTCAAATGGGGGCACACAACATGCACTCCACAACAAATTCAATGACAATGACAAATGAACGAGAAAGCACAACGCAATGAGGGCTTACATGCAGAGTTCCAATTTACATCATATGCCATGTGGGTAGACATCACATATTCACATGTAATCCCATGTCAAAAGAAAGTAACTTCTCATATGGCTTTAGACACGTGGATAAAAATATTTCCAGAATTTCATGATTTAAATGTATCAGCTTGGACTCTATGATATCATTGATATGTTTGGTTACTAAGAAAATGAAAAAGGAAAAGCCACTTGAACCCCAATGTGATATAACCCTCCAAGTTTTCATTTTGTTTCCTATGTATTTTTCTTGGCTATTAATTGGAGCATGGCTTAAATTTCCATGAGACAATCAATATAAGGTTGTTTGGTTCTAGTAATAATTAATTACTAATGTTTAAAATTTTCGGAAACTGATTCTAGCTCTAGCCAATGAATTGTTATAAGAAGTTCAGTTTGAAAACTTGCATGAAAATTGTGAGTTTCCATTAAATTGCACTTGTGATGTTCTTGAAGTTTGATTCCAGAATCAAAATTTAATATCTTGGGTGGTCCTGGAGATATAAGAAGTGTTTGCCCATGTCAAGAAAACGTAAATTTTGAGAGTTTCATTAGGTTTGGTATGTATGATAGCAAGTGATTTAAAAGGAAAAATAGAAAGGAGAGATTGTCTTACATATAATATATAAGCATGCAATAACAAATAATAAAGAAAATTATTTATATCTAAAAATAAATAAATTTTATGGAAGGCTTTAGTTTTTGTTGATTCTGATTGAAGAGAAATGCATGAAAAACAAAAATTTTTATTTCTGATTTTTTTGTGTGTGTGTGTGTGGTTTTTTTTTTTTTTTTTTTCAAGATGCTAGAAATTTAGTGGAGGGCAAGGTTTGAAATCAGTCAACTGAATGGCTTAAATTAAATAAGATATTTCAAAATTTTTGTAGTTAGTGACTTAGTGGAAATTTAAACCTTGAATGTAAGGACTCTGTGTAGGATTTTTGGTTCCCCTTGGAAAAAAATGGACAAGTATGCTGATTCACAAGCCAAATAATTTTACAAAGCTAGTGGTTGTGAAATCCTCATCATAAATTGAGTTTTGCATGAAAAGTGTGTATGAAAGGTTAGGGGGTTTTCATTGTTGTTCAAAATGGTGTTTATGATTCACTTATAACTGTTTCTAAAGGTACCATAAGTGCTGTCAATTGCTTGTTTCCCTATGATGCCATATGGTTCTATTGTAAAGATTAGGAGTTTAGGAGACACGGGAGCCGTTCTTTACAATGATTATGTAACCCTTATATTGACTAGCATTACATTGATAGACCTCAATTTTCACTTCAAGGGAATTGTCTCAGAGTTCTAGAAGGGTTTTTTTTATTGTCTTTTTCATGTTTGTTTGTTTTTTTTTTTTTTTTTTTTTTCCCTAGCTTTATGTTAATTCCCAAATATGGCATGTTAGTATGTAACTATGTTGCATGTCATCTTATGAGATTTCTTCGTTGAAAGAAAAAAGTCATCTTATGAGATTTGATATCGAGTGTTAAAAGCATGACTAAATATACCAACGGTTTACTTGGCAACACACTTTCTTTTTTTTTTTTTGTCGATAAAGTAAGTATAAATTAATAACAAAAAGGGCAAGACCAAGTACGTAAGATATATACAAGGACTAGCCAAAAGGTCCTAAAAACTATAACTTAAGGGAGTCTAGAAAGAGAAGAAAAGAGGGGTTGCACACATTAAAATTATACTACCAAAATGCATCTATTAGCCATAACCCATCCTCTTTGAATCAAATTATCCATTGTCAAGCATTTGTCTCTAGCCACCAACCAAGTAAAGAAAGCAACCTTGGATGGAACTGAGGCAATCCAAACATTCTTAGCTGGGGGAAAGGATGAGTTTGACGAATTCAAAGTCTTGTACTAAGTTTTCATCAGAAAAAGTCTTGTATTAAGTTGTTATGCATTATCAAATTGAAGTATATTATAGTTGAATGTGTTGATATATATAGTTGAATGTGCTGATATAAGATTTGTTTTTATCAGGACTGTTGCTTGCTTGAACACAAGCATATTTTAGGTTGCTGATCACTTGATCACCCCTGGGTTTTAATAAAATTAGCAACTCATATCTTTCAACTTCTACCCACCAGAGTATAAAAAATATAAAAATGCAAAAAAAAGAAAAAGAGCAGGTCTACCTTTTTTTAAGCCTTTTATGAAATAGACATTATATTAAATTGAAACATAAAAAAGAGCAATTATTCTTCATATTGTACTTCACCTAAACACCAAACATCAAGTCCATGATTTTGGACACCACAAAGCAACGAAGAACTTCTATATCATCACTCTAAAGTAACAACAAAACAATATCAAAAGGGAATAAAAAAATAGAAAATATTAACAAGCATTTTATTTATTTATTTTGTCAATAAACAAACCCAAACAGCAAATTCTGAAATTAGCAGTTTAATGTCCTTTTCTTTTCCCACGTCTTCTGTGCATGAGATGTGCATTATTTAGGGATTAAACCCTAATATCAGTATCAATCTCTTAGAAAAACGAATGAAATATTTAGGGATGAAAAGGGATGGAAAGAGTAAGAGAATAGAGAGAGACGAAACAGAGAGTGCTAATTCGAAGAGAAACATACCAGAGGAAACGTTTGCAGATGAGGGGAAAGAAGGAGCTGATCAATCTGAAGTAATAGAGCAGAAAAAAAAAAAAAAAGGGGGATTATTCCCGAGAAAATGAAATCGACGAGAGGATTAGAGAGAGAAAATGCACACCTTATGGCAGCAAGAAGAACACCAGAGGTTTTAATAGAGTGACGGCGACCACAGCGACAGGGGTCGTGGCAACGGGAAGAGCAACGGTGATGACCGTCGGCGAGAGCTAGCAACGGCGTGATGGCTGATGGTGGATCCCCGACGGCAATGACAGTGGGTGTGAGATCCAGCGGCGGGGCTTCGATGATGACGTGAAGGCTTGAGGAGGAATACTGAGGATGGACCACGACGGCGATGAGGCGATGGCGACGGTGACAAATCCGGCAATGGGGACGATGACAAAGCCGGCAGTGGGTTTGAGAAAATAGGGAAACTGATAAGGTTTAAGTCTATCTTTCCAAACATAAGAGGCTAAACCAGCCACCGAGCAAAAAAAAAAAAAAATGAAGGCCATCGCGCGGGAGCCGAAATAAGTTTCCCTCCTAGTAAAAGCCCCACAATCAACAACATTTCTCTAAATGTTGTCCATAGTAAAAGCCCCCTCAATAAACAACATTTCTTTAAATGTTGTTATAGAGCCCTTCAATCAACAACATTAACCAAAATGTTGTTATAAAGTTCCCTCAACAACAACGTGTATTAAAATGTTGTTATCATCAACAACATTTACACAAACGTTGTTGTAGAAACCCCCTTCATCAACAACATTTACACAAATGTTGTGGAAACACTACACATCAACAACATTTATAGAAACGTTGTTATAGAGTATATTTACAACATGTATGTAACCAACGTTGTTAATATCCCTTAGAGTAACACTTTTTAACAACGTTTTTGTCAAATATGTTGTTAAAGACCCCCTACAACAACATTTAACATGAAACGTTGTTGATGTAGTGTTGTTAAAAACCATTTTTGGTGTAGTGAATGCATGTTGTATTTGATGAAACTAACCCTCTTGCCACAAAGAGAAATGTGGATGATGATGATGATATAGGTACAAGCTTGCAAGAACAAGTTGAGAACTTGAACCTAAACGACGAGCAAGACCCACAAGATAAGGGCAAAGAAAAGGAAGAAGGCGAAATGATTAAAGACAAGAAACCGGAATAAGAAGTTGAAGTTGAAAATGCTCCACTTCATCCGGATGTCACCAAGACTTGGAAATTTGTGAGGAATCATCCTAAAGATTAAATCTTAGGTGAGTTAAGAACTCGTTCTTCCATGAGAAATATATGTAATAATCTTGCATTTTTGTCTCAAATTAAACCTAAAAACATTAATGAGGCTGAAAATGATGAATCATGGGTCCTTGCTATGCAAGAAGAACTCAACCAATTTGAAAAGAACAAGGTTCGGACCTTGGTACCTAGACCACATGACCATGAAGTAATTGGAACTAAAGGGGTGTTTAGAAACAAGAAGGATGAATCCGGAGTTGTTACTAGAAACAAGGCTCGACTTGTAACCCAAGGTTACAATCAACAAGAAAGCATAGATTATGATGAAACCTATGTTCTGGTAGCCAGACTTGAAGCCATAAGAATGTTACTTGCATATGCATGTCATAATTAAGGATTTCAAACTATTTCAAATGGATGTCAATAGTACATTTTTAAATGGTTTCATAGAAGAAGAAGTTTATGTTGAACAACCTCCCAGTTTTGAAAGTCATGAATTTCCAAATCATGTTTTTAAACTAAGCAAGGCTTTATATGGTTTGAAACAAGCTCCTAGAGCTTGGTATGAAATACTTAGTGGATTTTTACTTAAAAATGGTTTTAGAAGAGGAAAACTTGACACCACACTTTTCATTAAAAGCATTGATGATGATATGCTTCTAGTTCAAATTTATGTTAATGATATCATCTGTGGATCCACTAATGAGAATCTTTGCAAGGAATTTTCTAAGATCATGCAGGAGGAATTTGAGATGAGCACAATGGGAGAATTAACATTCTTTCTCGGACTTCAAATTAAGCAAACAAAGGAATGAATATTCATAAATCAATCCAAATATGTCAAAGATCTACTCAAAAAGTATGGATTGGAAGATGGAAGAAAGTTCTCTACTCCCATGAGCACCTCTATCAAGATTGACAAGGATGAAAATGGGAAAGATATGGATCAAAAGAAATATAGAGGTATGATTGGTAGTTTACTTTATTTAACCGCAAGTAGACCTGATATTATGTTTAGTGTTTGCTTGTGTGCTAGATTTCAATCATGTCCTAAAGAATCTCACATGCTTGTCGTTAAACGTATTTTCAAATATTTAAGTGGCACAAGTAATCTTGGCTTATGGTTTCCTAAGTTCACATCATTTGACATGATTAGTTACTCCGATGTGGACTTTGCCGGTGGCAAAGATGACCACAAGAGCACTAGTGGGACTTGCCATTTCCAAGGTCACTTACTAGTATCTTGGTTTAGTAAGAAACAAACATCGGTAGCACTCTCAACTACCGAAGTCAAGTACATTGTGGCCGGTAGTTGTTGTGCACAAGTGTTATGCATGAAACAACAACTTAAGGACTATGGACTTCACTTTAATCACATTCCCATCAAATGTGACAATACTAGTGCTATTAACTTGACCAAGAACCCCATACAACACTCACGAACTAAGCACATTGAGATTAGGCACCATTTCATTCATGATCATGTCCAAAGAGGTGATGTTGAGATTGATTTTATAGGTACCGACCATCAATTGGCCGATATCTGTACCAAACCTCTTCATGAATATCGTTTTAACTTCATTAAACGAGAACTTGGCATGTGTTTGATGCATGATGTGATTCATCAATAATTCATATGCATATTACATGATTTCATGTCTATGCACTATGAACCTTTTGCTACATAAGCTTATATCTTCTTACATTGATGAATTATTGATCAAATGCATTTATTTCATAAGTTTCAAAGTTTATTCATGATAAAACATGATAATATGATAATATTTGTTGATGATAGATTGCATACATGGGTTATATGTGTGTTTTAACACATTTAGTCGACCAAATGTGTGATATAGTCAAATAAATAGATATAGTCGACTAAAACTAGGATACAGTCGACTAAATGAATAAGAAAATGGCTACTGCATTTTGTAGTCGACTAAATCAAGGAATTAGTCGACTAAATCTATCGGGGAAGGCCTATTAAAACCCTTTTCCGTGATTTTTCTCCCTCATTTTTACATCTCTCTCTCTCTCTAGTCGCCTAAACTCTCTCTTCCTCCTCCCAACTGTTCATCTCCCTCCAAACCTTTCAAATTTTACCTTCCCACACTATTCCATTGCTTCCAAATCATGACACATCGCACGGAAAAACTTCTCAAGGCCTCCATGGATGCATCTAGGGCTCAAACCAAGCGCAAGGGTGCTTCCATAACTTCTCAACCTCCTCTATCCAATCCGACTCAAGAAAAAGCCTCTCACCAACATGAAAGACAATCTAAGGCTAAGCACAGTGATGATGGTTTGTGCAAGGATGCTAAAACCCTCAAGAAATATCAAGACTACTACAAGAATCGTCGAGTTGAATTCGGTAAAATTGTGTCCTTTGAGTTCTTTGATGGCCAACGTATTTTCATCTCCAATTTATTCAAGGCTATTGGGTAGGATTTCTTTCTCACATTGAACAACACATGCTATCCTAGGCTTCTTAGGGTTTTCTATGCAAATTTCAAGTTTACCAAAGACTATGAAATCAAATCTTGGGTTAAAGGGACACCCATTCACCTTCGAATAGCCACCATTGCTGCTGTTTTTAATCTCCCCACTGAAAACACCATTCAAAGCTTTGACACTCACAGTTGGACTATTCGACCCGATTTTAACAAAGTCTAAGCCCTTCAACAAATTTGCAATGATTCAACCATTCAATAGGCTTTCCTTGCCTCTGTGAATGATATAACCATTACTTCTCGCATTATCCATCACATTATCTCCTATAACCTCATGCCACGGGCCTAGCTGTCACACCCCATTTTTGTTACCCTAGTTTGAGGTCATCATTTCATGTAGGTTTTTATTTTATTTTTGAGTCTAGGCATTTGCATTAGGATTTTATGGCATCAAAGATCATGCATATGAATTTTGGTTTGATTTGGAGGAGGTTTCAATAGTCAATTAGAGATTTTGTGACTTTAAGGGCATTATTGCCTTTTAAGTCGTGTCTTTCCCATTTGACTTTGAAATGATCTCCAAGTTGTCAATTAGAGTTCATATGAGTATATAGAGTCTATATATAGGTTCAATTTGATGAATTAGTGGTTTAAGAACAATTCGGCAAATAACGGTTCAGGTTGGCTAAAAGACCCTTTCTTGGTTCGCTCAAATCGACTCATGTGACCCACTTAATTTTCTCTCATTAACTTCAATTGGGCCTTATTTTATCCCTAAACATGCTTAAAAATGTTGAATTTTGATTTGGAAAGCATTTGGCTTAACCTTGTGTGCAAAATCTAGCTTTGTGACAGTGGTGCACCATGGCTAGCCGCCTTTGTAAAACCTAACCATGCACCCATGGTTAAGGATTTTTGTCATAAAATGTCTAAAAATGTGTTCCTCATCAAACCACGGTCGTTTTGGCTTTTATTTCATCAAAATCGGACTTAATTTGACCCCCGAAAGACTTCTAGAAGGCGAAGGAGTCTAACCGAGGTATGCTGACGGGAGCCCTCGAGTGACCGTCCAGGGCCAGACGGTCAGCCATCCAAGCCCGGACGGTTACCCGAGGGAATCCATCTTTAAGTGGGATTCTACCTCTTCCTTCCTCCTGTAATGGTTTCCTCTGCCTTTGCAAGTTGTTTCCTTCTAAAAGTGAGTAACTTTGAGTTGTTTGAGCACCAAGAGAGTCTCTAATAACCCTAGGATCATTATTTAATGAATTAATCTTAGCCATTGGTTTACTAGGTCAATCCCCTATATAAAGAACATGATATTAGCACATAGGGGGGATGAATTGCACTTTACACTTAAAGAGAGAGGGAGCTATGAGTTTGGAGAGCTAGAAGGACATCAAGAGAAGGCTTTTCAACCCTAAGCAAGCAAGAGAACAAGGACTTTGAAGGCAAGGGAGGTTCTACAAGAGGTAAACACACTCTCAATTGCTGAAATTAGACTTTTCTCCTTCATCTTCTACTCCTTTCTTTAGGATAGTTCTAGTGTATGTAGTAACTCTTCTTATGGATTGAATTCAATGCTTTTGTGATGTTATGTGAAGGATTTTAGGATGGTTCATAGTTTAATATGCTTGATAGGCCTTAGTTTGCTAGGGTTTTGAAAGTATTATCCTTTTTATCCTTCTAAATCATGCATGTTCCATATAGCATATTCGCTGTGATTGTTGTCATGAGTTGATACTCTTGTTAGTCAATATTGGTGATATAAATGATATTCATGATGATTTGAGCATGTGTTAGAGTCATTTCATATGTTTTAATGCATAGTTGTGAAATTAGGGTTTCGGTAACCCTAAATTCACACAAGTTTCCTATAGCATGATAGAGTAGGTTTTCTTTTCTGTTTTTCTTCATGGTTATTATATATATGATATATATAGAATAACTATGATAGTTTTTGCATGCATGTAGTGGATTTTTAGGGTTTTATGCATGACATGAGATTAGGGTTGCATTAAGGTCTCTAGTTATTCATTGTTTTTGTTAATAACATGATTAGTGGATGACTTTGAGCCTTAATACTATTCTGTCCAGATTGTTATGTTATCCTTTTTTATATGCATTGAGTACTTGTAAGGGTGCAAACAGGTACAATAATTGCCTTATTGCAAATAAGGTCATTATCGCTTGAGCTTGCTATCGCTTGGAGAAAATTGCATAAGGTAAGTAGGGTATGAAGTGCCCCAATTCACTTTTCCTAACCTTTCTTCACTCTTCTCCCTCCTAGGGTTATTTTCTAATAGAGGGATATGGTGAATTCTAGGGTTTCTTTCCACTCCTTTTCAAAAGTCTATATCTTTTATTGAAATCTTATTGAGAATCATTTGTCTTCGAAAATTGCTATGGAAGGAAACCTAAGGTTTACCATAAGTCTCTATTAGGGTTTAACCCTGTCCTTTTCGAACTACGTGGACTTTGATCCATGTATTTCACTGCATGGTACGTAGGCGCTCGTTTTGAGGCTCAAGTCCATTCTAGGATCCAAGTATCCTAGGTTTTTCTTCTCTTTTCTTTTTTCTGTTTTATTTTATTTTCTTTGTTTGATTATGCATGGATGAAATGGATGGATGGGATATGTGTTATGCATGCTGTATTTTATTGATTGATACTGTTTTGCATGTGATTAAGTTATTAAATTAGCCCAATCAAATTAAGAGACCAACTCGGGCGATGTGGGTGCCTATGGGCTTTGCCCAGAACCTTCCCACATCGTAACTTAGCCCCCGAATCCATTTTCTGGTTTTAAAGACTTAGCCTTTCCTTTCAAAATGGAGTCATGTGGTTTTGAAAATAAAACATTTTTACGGTTTTCCTCTTTTCCTTAAAAATTGAGGTGGCGACTCCTTTTCGTTTGTTGTCTTTCACCTATTTTGCCAAACCCTTGTGGGCCACTTTCTGGGGTTCACACCAACAGCCGTTCTTATGTGGGATACATGGATATTTTCCTCATTTTGTGTGTGCTGAATGGAAAACGGCTTAACTTAGCTTTCATCATCTTATATCACATGTGTGACTATGCCAAAAAGTCCTCCAATTGTCTCCCTTATGGAAATGCACTCACTGAGGTTTTCAAAATTTTTGAAATGAACTTGGGAAATGCAACTGATGTGTATAATGCAAAGGGCTCAAACATTTATGATGAAGCAACCTTGAAAAGAATGAAGTTTGTGCAAAATGCCAATGGTGAATGGGCTAGATGTAAGGAATTGAACTAGAAGGAAATAGAATGCGGAATAACTTGAATAACAAAAATTTCCTATCAATTCCATGCAACCCATGAATCTGATTGTGGTTCATACAAAACAATAAAACCCTAATTACAAAGAGGGGGTTTAGAACTTACAGTTGATTATGTCTTCTCCTTTTTGCTCCAAGCTTTGATTCCGGACAGCAGTGAATGAGCAGCCCAAGTGTGCTGCCTCCAACGGTATCCACACCTAGCTAGAGCTTCAAGTCTTTTCCTTCTTCTTCCTTGTTGTTGCTAAAGGTGGAGAAGAAAGAGAGAGAGAAGAAAGCCTCCAACACTTTGGACGGCTAGGGTTGGGAGTGTGCAAGCAAGCCTATCCCATGTCACACATAAGTATGACTTATATATGCCACACTAAAGGGGCCGACCCTAGGGGAGAACCCTTTTAGGGTTTTGTGCAATTTCCCTAAATTGCACAATAACCCCTATTGTTTACATCAAATACAAACAAGGCCTCAAAGAACTATTCTTTATACACTCATACCCTTTCTCTCATAGACTTAAAAGCTCATCTTGCATGATCAGTGTGTGACCCATTGGGTTCACATCATCAAGTAGTAGGAATAGCACAAGGTGTGCACAATGGAACTCTTTCCATTCAGGGTCTAATTGGAACTCCTTCCAATTCCCTAATTGATTATAACTCACTTATATCAATTAGGGCTTCTACTAACCATGAATAACACCTAGCATATGGTTCATGGTGTTGTCCTTAATGAGGTGAATAAGTATCTAACAAAGAACCCTTCTGTTATAGTTTATAGGTTACAATTGCATCCTTCCTTCAACACAATGTCTCCAATTAAACTAATAGGACATGGAAGTCTGTCAAGTCCCTAGTTTAATTACTTTATACTCAATCATGAATATCAACTCATTGATGAACTCATGAAACTCTTTTCATATTCATCCTACTATGGCCATAGATTTAATGAGTTATATTATGAATGCTATATGAGACATTCTCTCTCTTTTTCCTGAGAGTGATGGATCCCTTGTTGATCACTCACATGCCTTCATACACATAGCAGTAGGGCCAATGAACACTTTTGTAGACCCCTGAATAGGATCTGCACTTAGTGTTATCAAACTTCTAAAGCTACATGCATAAGGCAACTATGGTGTCTCAGGTCTAAGGATTCCTTGTACCACTATAACAATGAGAAACTGATTGACAGGCAGGATAAAACTCCATTCAGTTTATCTCATATCTTTGGTCACATTCAGTGTACCTATTCTCGCAATAGGCACCCACTTGTTGGTTGTAGTGTCTCCACACAAATAGCTTGAGACTAGCTATTCTCCTATAGAGTCAACCTAACAAGTGCTAGTCCTATGGTTCATTACTGTCCATCATAGTGAACCTTCAACTAGGAATGCTTTAGGAGTTTAGTACAGAGATATATCTATAGTCTCAAAATTACAACTCTTTGTAATTCCATATTCTCAACTCTAACTCCATGGACATATTATGTAAATATAAATGATGCATATAAACATAATAGAATAAGCCCTTTTATTAAATCAATAATAAATGACATACATAAATGAAATCAAATGATTGTTCTTAATCCCTAAACAATCATCTCTATGATTGGCTTTAGGGCATAATCCTAACACTAGAGACCCAAAAATTGCCCATCAGCTACATAAGGCGGATCCTATGGATGAGAAGCATGAGGATGAACTGTAGCAGCCTCCAGAAGAGCAAGTGGAATCCCCAAGCCTCCAGACTGTCATGAATGCCATTGAGTCACTACAAATGACCATGACTCAAGGCTTCCAGGATATTGGGAACCGTATCACTGATCTCGAGCGCCGTCAGGGCAATGTGGAGACCATTTTGCAGTGCTATGCTTCCTACTTTCCACCTCTACCTAAGGATTAGTCTTTTCTTTTTGATTGATGTCAAAAGGGGGAGAGAATTATGGATGTTTTATAGTACTTTATTTGGTTTTTGTAACGACCCGAAATAGGGACCGTTAGTTATATAGTAAGAAAGTCAATTTTAAAGCCAATTTTGGTGGATGTTTAATAAAAATAATTCTTTTGAAAACATTTTTAGAAAATTCGGCATGGTCCCGTTTATAAATAGGACATACCAAGTTATCGACTAATCATAAAACCTGTAGAAAACCCATTTATAATCATTTCAACCATCCACACACTATTCCAAAAATAAATAAAACTATAAGCTGTATCGTAATCACATGGGTCTCATCCACATCTGCATCCACTACTTATCTTTTTATTACAGGCCATGAATTAAAATTAATACATGCCTAGGCTCAAAGCCGAAATAAAATACAATGATCTTCTATATGCATGCACGCATGTTGATGTACTTCCCAACCCCAGGTCAAGCTTTATTTTGAAAATATGACCTGCAAGAAAAACTGTGGGGGTATGAGCTACACACTCAGTAGGAAAACATTTTCCCAAAATAATCCAAGGTTTTAAAAACCATAATTTATATACTTTTCCAAAGCCCTGCAAAACCATTGATTAGTTTGCAATATAATTTTTCAGTTAATAAAACTGATACAAGTATAACGAAATAACTACGGAAATTAAATCATTAAATACCAACACCCCTTTTTCTTTTTTAAAGAGGTAAGAAATAACTCAAGTTATTTGTTATCAAAATCATCATTTTACAAATGAATTTAACCATCATTTTCTGATATCATATCACGGCCTTATAAGCCAATAACCAACATCCGCCATATCTAGCAATCCATAACATCAGTCTTTCAAACTGATAAATCCTCCCCAAGTCATGCGGGGCCCTCGCGCGCGGAATAAGAGGAAACACAGCAAGACATCCCTATCTGGGACCGCAGTAACCTCAAGAGGAAACACGACAAGACATCCCTACATGGGACCGCAGTAACCTCTATTCGGGCACATAGCCCAGGACTAAAGGATAGGAAAACACGGCAAGACGTCCCGTTCCTTTGGGACCGCAGTAATCCTGTCTCCAGTAGCCCTCATCACCATATCATCATCACTTTTTCTTTTCATTTATTAATTTCCATAATTTTCACATAATCCGGAAAATTATATATAAATTTTCCAAAAACTACATGATAGGTTTGTACTTTGAAAACCATATAAAATAACTCCATAAATCATGGTAATCATTTCCCAACCATTTTTAATATAATGGTTTCAAATCAGTTATATAAAAATGACCCCCAATATTCCAACCACACAAAATAGTCCAATAGGTTTTAAAAACCAACCTATTTAAACCCTTAAACATATATGAGTTTCATAAATAACAAGAATATAACAAAAAGGGGTATGTAAACCAACCCATTGTACCCCAAATCATGTGAGGGTTTGAAATGTAACATACATATGACCAAATAGGGTATAATACAAAACCCTAGATTTTCCAAAATTTATCAAAACCCATAAAATATGACCACATGCATGATGTTTATGCAAAGCATGTCAAATACATGTATTTTTATATGATTTAAACCCAAAACCCCCATGCATCAATGGTTTAAGATGAGAAAATGCCCCTACCTCAAAAATAGAGTGAAGAAATCCAAATCCACAACCATACGTGTGTAGATCAGGCCAAAATACGCTAGATCTGAGCTTGCCGGCGTCGGATCGAGGCTACTGCGCTCCGGCGAGCCACCGTCGAGCCTCTCCCTTTTTCTCCTTCTCTTCCTCTCTCTCTTTCTCTCTCGGCTGGGAAAGATGGGAAGAACCCTCTATAAGATGGGTTTATAAATGGGGTATAAGTGAGGGGTATGATGATCTTTTTACCCCATTAAAATCTAGCCCAAAAACTGAAATTCGTGCGTTATAGTCGGCTATAATGAGTTATAGTCGACTAAAACTCTCCAAATTAAGTATTGTAACATTCTGCCTGACAATATAGCCGACTATAACTTATTATAGTCAACTAAATTTCTCAGTATGCACAAAAGAGGTTTTGCCTGATAATATAGTCGACTATAAGTCACTACAATCAACTAAATTATTCAACAAGCATAAAAATAAATTCTGCCTAGCAATATAGTCGACTATAAGTCACTGTAGTCAACTATATTGCTCAACATACACAAAAAGAAGTGTTAGGCTTACGAAAACCTACCTTAGCACATCTTAACCCAAAATTCTCATAAATCAAGCCTTGGGTCCTCACAGTTTTAGTACTCTAGTTGGTTTTAATACTTTATTTGGTTTTAGTACTCTACTTAATTGTTGGTTTGTTTACATTTTATGCCTTTATGAACAATGTGTATAAATGTTTTTGTGGTCCATACTTTTATGAACACTATCTATGGTATCTTGGTTTAAATTCATATCTTGTTCTTTAAAGTTCATACCTTGTGCATGTCATTTGATAAATGCATGATTTGATAAATGCTTGACAATCTATGTACTTTACCGATGCTATCTTAAAACCTATATGCATATTTTGAGGGGGTGCTTTCGCCTCACATATCAATTCATATGGTTTATTGCCTCATAAAACATCAATAGTTTGTCATCATCCAAAAGGGGGAGATTGTTAAACCTAAAGTTTTCAACCAAGGGCATATCCGAGATTTTGATAATAACAAAAGATCGATATTAATTCTAATGGTTTAATTGTCAAGAACATGATCAAATATAGGTAATCAAGATCAAATCGTTTCGAGCTTAAGCTTAAGGATCAAATGACTCAAGCACATGCACTCAATAGCTCAACCAAGCCATGTAACTCAAGGCTTATGCCCAAAACGTCAAGGAAAATCAAGCATGATGCAAAAAGAGCATAAAAAGCTAACAATGGACCTATAAGTACTTCAAGCCATGCAATCATCGTCAATGAAGACTCATTTAGGCTACAAATTAGGTTTTAGGTTCCAAAATGTAAATAATTGCTCATGACTTTGCTCTATTAACCTAGATGGACTCTAGGAACCCTAATTGAATTAAATTTATCAATTACTAGAGGCCCAAGTTGATATATAATTGCACAAGTGTTGAAAACACATGTTAAAATAGGCTAAACCTTGAAAATCAAGTGAAATAGGCCATATTTGACTACTAATATTTGTAGTCGAGTAAATAGAGACTTTTAGTCGACTAAATCATGCTGATTTGCCATATTTTCACTACTGATATTTCTAGTCGACTATATGAGCACTTTTAGTCGACTAAATCACTTGAATAAGCTATAATGGCTAGTTTTTTTAAAGCCCAATGAAGCATTAATTGTTACCAAACAGCTCTTTACCAGCATTTAATGTATGCAACGGCCATAATAAGCCAAATGGGTACATATACAAGCCTTCAAACTCATTTATGAGTATCAATACAAGAGCAATCAATTCCCATCCTTAGTGAAAGAGCTTTCAAGCCTTAATTCTTAAAGAGCATTCAATTGAGCAATTATTAGAAGTTTGTTGAGCATTCAAGTGTTGTATTTACTTCATGAGAGTTTGTTTACAACAAATCCATTCCAATTTCAAGTGTTGTAAGGGTTGTGTGAACCCTAGTGAGACAAGAGAGTTTTGTCTTGAAGAGAGCTTCTCTTTGTAAAAGGTTTAATCTCCACCCTTGAAGGAGAATGTCATAGTGGATTGTGGAATCCTCAAGCGGTGCTCTTGAGGCAAGGATGTAGGCGGGAAGGTCGAACCTCATTAAATCTTGTGTTTGCATTCTCTAACTCTTTCTCATTATTGCTTATTATTGAATTTCTTCTTATTTGCAATAATCTGAATTTTAATCTGTCATAATTGTTTTAATTGGCTATAAACTCTATTCACCCCCTCTAGGGTTTTACACTTGGGATAACACTTAGTTGCCTATTTTCGCGACTTTTGACCTTCCGATACCGTTTTTCTTATTCTAAAAGGACTCTAATCCTTATTTCAAGGTAACCTTAAGTTATTTAAGGCCCAAGGGAGTTAATAATAGCCTTAGATTAGTTTTATGGTGAATTAATCTCAACCATTGGATTCTAGGGTTGGTTAGCTATAAATATAGACCCTCCTATCAGCATTAGAGAACTTTTGACACTCCATATTCATTAGAGAAGGGGACCCCGAATTTGCATACAATTATACTCTTTTGAGAGGACATTCTATTACACTTTTGAAGAAGAATAAGAAGGAGTTCAAGCTTAAAAAAAAAAAAAAAAAAAAAAAGGAACGCAATGCATCATCCTTCCTTCTCTATTCTCTCTATCTTCTCATAGTTAATTGTCTGCATGCTTAGGGTTTAATATTGATATGAATGCTATGCTTATTTGATGTTATTGAGTTCATATGATTGTTATTGAGTGCAATCATGCTAGTGGAGTAGGGTTTTGTGTATTGTATGCTAAAGTTATGATTTTCTCTCTCTAAAATTAGGGTACTTCTACATATTATATTAGTAGATGTTTTAGGGTTATTTTCTCTTCATGATTCATTTATATGCATGACTTTGAGCACTTTTTATGTAGAACTCTTCTTGCATAGGGTTTATCTTCATGGGTATATGGATGATTATTCTTTCGGAGGATAATTATCATTTTTAGAGGGTGAGCCTTTGCACGGGTGCTTTTTGGAGTGTGTTTAAGTGTGCTATCTTTTTCTCTGCATTCTTAGGTATATATTCTACATAGGATATGTGAAGAAAATAGTCATACAGAGTACTTTCTAAATAAAATTATCATAGAATAGTTTTTCTTAAAAAAGCTCACTGTAAGGATGCTTATTTCATGTTTCTAAATAAAATCCCTACCTATTTATTCATGTTTTATTTTATTTTTTCATGTTTTGAGTTGTTATATGATATTTTCATCATAATAATTCATATTTAGCATGTTTTTGATATTTTTTATGCATGATAGTAAGTTTAGGGCATATAGGAGCATATTAGGATTTTGTCTTTCTTTTGATTTTTGCTCTTTGCATGATTTTTAGGATGTTTTAGTATTCTGTCCAAATTTGAGTTAGGCTTTCTAATGATAATTTGAGCATGAATATGGTTGGTTTGAGCATGACTAATTGCTCTATAGCATACATAGGGGGATTAATTGATATTTTCTCAATAATTTAACATTATTTGTATATGGTAAATTGGTAAATGGTGAGTTTTGTTATGACTTGTTCTCTTCTCCTTCTTGGGTTATTCTCTTTATATTGAACTATAGTTCTTAAGTTTCCTACTTCTATAAAACTTCTTATTTGTTAAGAGTTCTCTTTCTTCTCAAATTCCTATTTTCTCTTATTCCTTCTTTGGAAACTCCTTATTTTTGAAAACTCTTCTTTTCTTTTAATGGAAACTTAGGGTTATTAGTTCATTGTAAAGGGAATAACCCCTTCTCAATTGAACTATGTGGACTTTGATCCTTACAACTTTGTATGTGGGGTACGTAGTCTCTCATTTGATATTTAAGTCCACCGTAGGATACAAAGTATCCTAGGTTTCTTTTCTTTTATTTATTTTATTATTTATCTCTCTCTATTACTTTCCATATCTCTCCTTACTTGTTCATAGATGTTTATGTATGTTTTATAAATGTTTATAGATGAATGGATGGTTATGGATGATTCTTTACATATGCATGGTGACTAATTAGGAAGTGATTGAAATAGCCCATACAAATTAAGAGACCTATTTTGGTGCGATATAGGTGCCTATAGGATATTTCCTAAAACCTTCCCACATCGTAACTTAGTCTACGAATCCTCTCTTTGGTTCGTTAAGACTTGTTTTTCCTTAATTGGAGTCATTTGTTTGGTTTTAAAATGTTATTTTAAAAATGTTTTTATGGTTTTCCTTATTCCCTAAAAATGAGTTTGCGACTCTTTGCTTTTGTTATTGTTTTTGTGGACTTTAAAAAACATATTTTTATTTATTTAAATCTCTCTCTTTTAAAAAAAAGGGTGATCAAAACCCATGGTTCACACAACCTAATTCAAATAACTCCTAGTAAGTTACATAGCAACTTGATATAATTTGTTGTCACTTTTTAACTAACTATCAATTGCTGACGAACATGTACCTATGCCACATTGTTAAGCTACAATCAAATGAAAAAGTGTAGCGTGTTGATGAAAAAAATAACAATAATAACGAGCATCAGTCAAACAACTGCAAAACAAATCACTGAAACATACCTTAGTTATTGGAAAACACTCTGTAGACTCCTATGTAAAACAGGGTGCTAATCGATGATATCCTCTTGCCTTTAAACTTTGTGGATGGCTGTCAATGTGCCTTCCAAGAAATTGTAAATCAAATGGATTGACTAGGAAATGAAAGCAAAAAAGGTTGGTTGGGGAAAAATTTGAGAAAGTTACTAGTATGGAAAGTAATGTTTAACATGTAATGAATTATGCTGTTAAATCATATCCCTAAGAACATGGGATTGTGTTTATTTATTTATTTTTTGGATAAGTTTGGGATTGTGTTTATGATTGAATATGGTAAAATGTCTTATAGGCCAATCTAGTCAGTCATTAAGTTGGCCCCCCCTATCATTTACCTTTTCATTCAAGTAAAAGTCACGTCTTAATTTGTTTTAGTATGTTTAACACGACGGACGAGTGATTAAAGGCTTACAATCACAGTGCTAGTAGCCCTTTTTATATTAGTGTAATGTAATATAGTGCTTCCATTCTATTTTGTATGTTGTTCAGTAGCATGTTTCATTTTGTACTAGTAATCGAGTACACGCGATACGTGTGGAACGCATCTTTTCAAGTTTTTACTCCATTAGTAAAACTACTATGTCATTTTCCAAGTTTTTAAACTTGCATATGTGTGTATGGGAAAGAATTAAGGGGAAAAGGTTGTGGTGGGTTTTTCAAAGTTGATAAAATTACCAAATCGTCTCTTACCTTTATTAACTTATAAGAGTACTTTAGTATTTTTAAGTGCAATTCACCCACAAAGGGAGTTGGATTTAGATGGTAGTATAGATGAATAGAGTACAAATTGAGAATCTGATCAGCCCCCATTTCCCCCTTCCCTTGTACCTGTCTCATTTTCACATCAATTTTTTTGGTAACTTTCCGCCGGCTCTTCTCTCCAAAATCCCATTACCTATATTTTGAAATCATATCCTACCTAGGGTTCATGTTCTATGCACAATCATATTCTTCTTATCCAGCCACGATATCATATAAAAGCATTCCTTTGGCTTATTGTGTAAGAATTTTATTTAAATTCATGTGGGCTGCCATTGATTAGATTAAAATTAATATTTTATAAAACCCGGATTGATGAGAAATTGATAACGTGATGTACCGGATTCCCAATAAAGGTTGTGATTAATAAAGTTCATATGGGTTATGGTGCACCTTAGTCACGTGTGATCACGTGTATTGAGATATGGATAGGAACGTGTAGATGCCTTTCTTAATGGATAAGAGATACCTTTCTTGATGGACAAGAAAATGACTTTCTTAATGGATAAGAAATCGGTTTACTTGTTGGACAAGATAAGAGCTTTCTTGGTAAACAAGAAATAGCTTTCTTGTTGGATAAGATAAGTCATAATGGGAAGACTTATCCTATTCCATTCTCCTATAAATAGGGCATTGGTCCCCACCCTCACACACCTTTTTTAGCTCTATTCAGTATAGTCTTGCCCCATTAAAAGACAGAGAGTGTTTGTGTGAAGAGGATAGAAGATCATTACTGCACTACTAGATTGGTGGTTCAAAGGTTTGGATTGCGCATCAATGGAGTCTTCAGGTACGCAAGTGTTGTTTTAATTTTATGCATGCTTATGAACTTGGCAAATTTATCAATCTATTATATTCTAACATATGGTTCTGTCATGTTTACTTTTTCTCTTTTTTCCTCTTACCCACAACTCGCATCACCTCTGTTTAGCCATGATTGTTCTGCTTGAACTGTCGTGGATTTTCCCAGGCCTTGACAGTTCAGCTCCTGAGGTCTGTAGTGAGAAAGGTCCAACCAGATTACATTTTTCTCTTAGAAAAAACACTTCAATAAATAAAAATGAAAGGTATTATGGGCTCTTTTGGTTTTGCATTCTCAAAAGTGGTTCTAGTTGTTAACAAGGTAGGTGGTATTTGTCTGACGTGGAAGATGGGGGTGGAGATAGATTTCATTGTTTCATTGGACTCCATTATCTCTGCTTTGGTTCTCTCAGATCCTACTAATACACTTTTGATGCTATCTTGTATTTATGCACCTACTTCTAAACATTTACAATACCAGTTGTGGCATTCGCTATCTCATATAAGCCATTCTTTTTCTGGGCTTTGGTTACGCATTGGAAACTTCAACAATGTAGTTTCTCAAATTGAGAAGAAGGGAGGCAGGCCCTTTGTGTCGAGCTCTAAAGGGGGTTTTGGTGGTTTTATATATATGAACATGGTATGATAGATTTGGGTTTTCATGGCAATTCGTTTACTTGGTCGAACAAAAGGGCAGGGCTTGCAAACATTAAGGAGAGGGTTGACAGGGGTTTCGTTAATCAAGGTTCGAGAGCCTTATTTCCTAGAGCTGTTGTTGCTCATCTTCCTGCAAATGTTCAGACCACAATCCTATTCTTTTGAATACGGTGGGAGAGAAGTCAGATTTTGCAAAGCCCTTTAAATTTGAGGCCATGTGGGTGCAAAATGCTTCTAGTTTTGGGGTCATTGAGAAAGCTTGGCAGGGTCATGTTGAGGCTTCATGTCCTTATAAATTCTATCAAAAAGTAAAGCTCATGGAATATAATCTCCATCTTTGAAACATACAGAAATTCAAAAAAATTGTGTGGAGAAAGCAAGAAGGTTGAGAAGGTATTTGGATGATCTTCAGAAGGAAGATACAACTAAAGAGAATTTGAGGCTACAGTGGATTCAACTCGACTTGGATGAACAATTTAGAAGGGATGAGATTCTCTGAAGGCAAAAGTCCAAAATACAATGGTTAAGAGAAGGTGATACAAATTTGAAATTCTTTATCTTTCTGCTGTCATTTGGAGGAGACGTAATGCTATTGATTGCCTAAAAATTCATGATGGATCATGGGAGACAGATCTTATGAAGATTGGTAAGCTTTTCTCTGACCATTTTAAATCCCTCTTTGGTTCGTCCTTCCCGAATTGCCTCGAAAATACGGATCATCTCATATCTCCTTCAAATTCTATAGAAGAGAATGCATGTCTCTTGTAGATACCCTCTCTAGAAGAAATTAGAGATGTGGTTTTCAATATGCCAGATCAAAAGGCCCCAGATCGTGATGGTATGTTGGAAATTTTTTTCAAAAAGGTTACTGGTGTACCATTGGGAGTGATGTTATGGATTTGGTTCAGAGCTTTTTCCTCCATGGCTTCCTTCTAAATGATTAAATCAAACCTTTATTCTTTGATCCCTAAAGTGCCAAATGCTTTCAAAGTGGATCAATTTCACCCCATTAGTTTATGTAATGTGGGCTACAATATTATCTCAAAACTTCTCACTAAAGGCTCAAACCTTTGCTATACAGACTGGTCTCTCTGCATCAAACGGCATTTATACTTGGGAGATGTATTTCAGAAAATGTTGTCTTAACTCAAGAGCTACTTCATTCCTCAAAAAAATCGGGCAAAGGTGCCCTCATGGCAGTAAAAGTAGATATGGCAAAGGCTTACGATAAAGTTGAGTGTAGTTTTATTGAAAGGGTGCTGAGAAAGTATAGTTTTGATCTAAAGTTCATTAACTTGACTATATAATGTGTTGATCTCTTCCGTCACCTTCTCTGTTCTTATAAATGGTGGTCATCTAGGCTCTTTCTCACCACAAAGGGGCCTTAGTCAAAGGGATCCACTCTCCTAGCTCTTTTGTTTCCATTTTGTGCTCAGAAGTCTTGTTCAGGATCCTTGCTAGAGAAGAGGAACAAGGAGGTTTTCACGGAGTTAAGATTGCTTGAAATTGTCCTTTCGTTACTCACCAAATGAATGTAGATGATCTTATCATGTTTTGTAGAGCTGAAATTTCAGAAGCTGAAGCCACCAAAGAAAGTCTTGATTTGTACAGTGTATGGTCAGGTCAGGAGGCAAATATGGATATATTCGGAGTCTATTTCAGCAGGAATATCACAGCCTCAAGAGAATCTAATCTAAAAAATTGTCTAAGTTTATGAAGAGAGATTCTATCTATCTTGGGATGCCCATGTTTATTGGGAGATTAAAAAAAAAAAAAGATTGCATTTGAACCTCTTTTGGACCTGAAAAAATCGAAAATTGTGGGTTGGAAGAGTGAACTCCTATCTCAACACTCTTGTTAAGACCGTTGTCTCTACTGTGCCTGTGTATACCGTGTCTGCTATCTCCCTTCCATCATCTTTATGCAGTAAGATTGATGGGTAAATTCAAGGTTTTGGTGGGGAAAGGACCCAAAGAGTAGAACTCTTATTCTTGAAGGTTTGGGACTATATTTGTAAGCCCACATCTCTTAGAAGTTTGGGTTTTAGGCGGACCAAAGATAATAATCGTACCCTTCTTGCCAAACTTGGTTGGCAGCTTGCTAGTGAGTCTAAAAACCTTTGGGTGTCCCAGACTCCCAGGTATCAAAAAAGTACTATTCTCAAATTCTTTTCTATATGTCAAAAAAATTCTATCAGACTCTCCTATATGGAAAGATATCCTTGATTCTAAAGGTATCGTTAAAAAAGGGGCATGTTTTCATGTTGGTAATGGGAGGTCTATAAACATCTGGACAGAGCCATGGGCTCCTAACTTAGAGAGCTTTCACATACAACCTAAGGAATATATTGATGATATTAAAGTCCTTCCATCTCAAGTTTCAGATTGTATTGACTATTCATCTAGCAGCTGGAAAGACGTGTTGCTAAGATCTTTATTTGAGGAGCCTTCGGCTTCAACTATTCTGCAAATTCATTTACCCAGATTTGATCAGGAAGATAAAATGACGTGTGCTGTAGCAAAATCTGGAAATTTCTCCGTGAAATCAGCATCATCAGAATATATGGGGTAGCTCTACTCATTTGGATTCTCGGCATTGGAAATTGTTGTGGAAATCCAAAATTCTTGAAAGACATAAAGTCCTGATATGGAGGATTACAACTTTCTAGCTGCCAGTTAAAGCAACTCTTGCTCTTCGCTTCCCAATTGTTGATCCTTATTGCCCCTTTTGTGCCTAAGAACTTGAAACCTCTGAACATCTGTTCTTTTTATTGCCCTGTGGCCCAAACCTTGTCGCTCGCTGGTTGAGGTCTTCGTACTGAGAGTTTTGCACATTTTTCTATTTCTGAGTCGAGTAAAGCTATTCTAAGCCCAAAATATGATCTCAATTCTTCAATTGATGATGAATCTGGTTTCATTTTATGGGCTTCCTTCCTTTTTGACAGTTTGTGAAGGAGTTGGAAAATATTAATTTTGAAAAAATACCAATCATTCCAACAAAGATACTCAAATAAATCTCTTATAATGTGGCTACGTTCTATAAGGCTTGGTCTCCACCCCTACGTAAGTCTTCAGAGCCACCTTCTCAAAGTTTCTCGTCATCTAACTCTTCTTTCGATTGGTCTTATGGGGTCCTCATTGAAGATGTAAAAGCAGGAGCTAAACAACTTACCTTCTACTTTCCGGAAAGTGAGTAGAACTGCAAATTATGGTGCTCATAAGATGGCCCAGTGGGTAGGCTCTCAACTCAGGTTTCTCTGGATTCTTGCTGGGCTGATGGTTGGTCTCCCTTGTTCTGTTCTGAATGCTTACTTGCCATCAGGGGTTGTTGGAACTTGAGGGCTTATTTTCATCTTTGGGTTTTGTTTGTTTCTTTTGCTTGTATTCATGTTTTACTTGGCAAAAAAAAAAAGAAAGAGAGAAGGGGGGGGTGGGGGTTGTAAAGGAGTACAAATTGACAATGGTTAGAGTGTTATTGGTGTCCATAGTGTCCGAATGGGAGATGATAGGACTTGGGTGGATCTATGGTCGCCCACATAGGCCCCAAGTTTAGAGATACTTACCAAGGGATGCTTATGCTATGCTTACCTAGAGGTAGGGCAATGCTTAACCCCCGTAAATATACCCCTAGGTAGTTATTCCATTAAAGAAAAAAAATGTATCCCCCCTCTTCTTCTTCTTCTTCTTCTTCTTCTTCTTCTTCTTCTTCTTCTTCTTCTTCATTATGGTGTGTTCTCTAGGAATCCATCCTACTTGTGGGAGAAAAATCTCCACCACATGTACAGAGATAAGGGTAAAGATGACATTTTACCAAGTAAATGAAATTTTACTAAGGCTGACTCAGCAGACAAAGTATTTATAAAAGATAATAATTACAGCTGTTAAACGATTGATATGATGGCTGGAGTAGTAACAGTTACATGGGGAATGAAACGGCATGCAACAACCCCCTCATTAATGAGAAAACAACAAAATTGATTATTACAACTAAACCATCGGGTTATCGAGCTCAAGAGTAGGGATACAGAGCTCAAATTATAAGATAAGAGCACGCTGGATAGACAGTCCAAAGACGTCAATCTAGCCCAACCTCACCCAGCACGGCACAATAGCTCAAGCTCCCTGGAGCACGACATTACACGATAAGCTCGACTAACAAGGAGAAGAGCACATCTCTCAAATAAGTACTCCACCACGGCATGACCTGCGCTCATCCCTAGAAGAGCCCAAGCACCTCCCTTCCCACATAAGCTCGGGACAATAGTCCAAAATAGCAAAACAAATTGGAAAATACTTGCCTCCACCCTTAGGTGGAGGAACTCCTTCCCCTCTCTCACTCATATTTCGCCACGTGTTCAAATAAATAAGAAAAATTGATTGTGTGCATGCATTTCCATGTTTACATAATTGTGAATACATTTTTATAAATTCATATTTGAATGTTACATGTTAATGTTAATATAAATGTGTGTCTACATATCCATATTAACTTACTTGTTTGTTTGTGTTTTAGAATTCATGTTTTTTAAAATATTTATGACACGTGACAGAAAATGAATAGAGGTGGGGAGGAACTCAGGTGGAGGCAAGTAGTGTCCCCACTACCACCTACAACCTCTCTTGATGCAAGAGAAATGGGCCAGATCAACCTCCACGTGTCCTAAAGGGTTGATGTCACAAACAGGTCACTTACCCAATAAAAAGTGGGCAAAAAGGAATCTACAAGATGATGACATCTATCCCATATTATAAAAACCCTTTGCCTCAATCATGAGATATAAATAAGATCATCAATGACCTGCAAAAGTATGCGCAATCAATTCTAAAAAATCTCTCTTTTCGAACCTTTCCTTACTCGAGTGTTGGAGAACCTTTTGCAAGTCCCAACCCAAAACCTTCATGAAAGAGAAAGAGGTGGACCAAAAGATGACGGTGACTCTCCGGCTCAATCAACATCACATCAAAAAGGAAAGAAGGGCATACCTGGACCAGGAATTTTCCCCCCACACAACCCTAGTTCCTGTAACGTAATTTAGACGAATAATAATACGGTATCCCGGCCCGCGCTCTTCGTGTTTCATTAAACCTTCCTTCAAATAAGTAAATGTTTCCACAAGCCATCTCTCCATGACTTTTGCCTCGAATCATCATCCATTAAAATGATGACACGAGTCCTTAATCAAAATTTAGGCCGCTTAATTAGTTCACATGGTTGGTTTACTTGTGGCACCCGGCACTGTTGGAAGTTCTCATGCATGGAGCTTTTTGATTTGGTATTCAGAAAATGAATTTCTAATTATTATTTAGTGAGGTTGATTGGCCACCAGATGGCAGTCAGACAGTTCTCATTAACTGAATTTCAAATGTCCATAATTTGCACACCCAACGACTTGGTGGTGCTAAGACGGTTGACTTTAAATCGACGGGTTGCTCAAGCTTGACTCGTTGAACTAAGGAGTTCCAAATAAGACTTATGAGTAAGCTCAAACAAGCCTTTTTATGGTGCCAATCAAATAAATTGTTTTTTAATGGGCTTAACAAGCAGAGTAGCATTACACACACGATGGTGTTTGGAACCTTTTGTTTACGGATATATATAATTGTATTGACATCTGACTAATATCTTTAATATCTAGTTGATCCAAGCGGTTGTAACAGTATCACATCCCTTGATTTTGTCAAACAAGTTGAAAAAAAAAAAAAAATGCTGCAGAAGTCAATTGTACATGTTCATTATTGAGTCATACAACCGATTAGAAAGATGAGAGTCGACAAAATTCATCAATATCAGCAGAAATAGGAACATGTAGCAGATAAAGAGATCGTCAATGATACCCAACCGTAGTGTGGCGAGTTTGTCCATAACCATCAGCCCTCAAAGAACACTAGCATCAAAATAAGTAATAAGTCTTACTCCAATTAAATCAGGACTCTTGGTTCAAATACCTGAATATTTGGACATGTTCTTTTATATGGATCCAATTTAACATATGTTATACAACCACTTGCAGACAATCAATGGATAACAGGCTTGAGGGGATGAGCTCTCAGTTTTGACAGGTCAAGGTTAGAATCAAGTTCTTCATCTAATTCCCCTACAATGCTTCTGCAGGAATCAAACAACAATATTACAGCATGTAGTGACAAAACATGTGAATAACTGACAAGTACCCAAAATAAATAAACAAAAGAGTGCAAGATTATGTCAGTACATGTTATCACCCCTGATTATGTACAAACCCAATACAAGTTGCTGAACACCTTCCTGCAAATCAGAATAAGTCAGAAGCTTGAGTCATTTAAAATGGTTTAAGAGCCAATATCCACTCCTCTTCAACTTTTAATACTACAATAAATTTTGACTAGTGCACCATTTAGCTGGTGAGAAATTGGAAGAAATTAAAGAAATTTGGACTCTTTTTTTCCTAACACCCCCCCCCCCCCCGGGCGGGCGGGCGGATATCTATCAAGAAATTCATATTCGAGCATATTATATACTTAGTAGGTTATTGATGAAGATGGGTGCCTCTAAGGGTGCGTTTGGTAAGCAGGAATAGGAGGACAGGAATGGGAATATGATTCCCATTACGGCTCATTCCCACTTTTGGCTAACTAAAAACCCCTCCATTCCCATTACCATCTATTCCGGAATTGAGACATTTCGGGAATGAGATACCCAAATTTATGGGAATCTCAAACCCACGTTTAACGTGGGTATCTGATTACCATATCCATGGAATGGGTTTCAAAAATGGAAATTTTATCAAATACCCATGATCTTTCCCACGAAAGCTTAGCATCCACTGAGCACATCTTCCACAACGATACCTCAACCAAGCTTCATCCAAGCTGCTCAAAATCACCTTTCCATGACTGCTAGTCTCTTATTGTCTCTCAGTCTCTCTCCTATCCAATCATTTCTAGCTTGCCATGAGGTCAGTCTTTCTCTATCCATGTGAAATCAGATTAGTTTTATGTACTTAAATTTCTTCATCAAGCTGTAATGGAATGAATTATCAATGTTTTGAAAATTTTGATTTTCCTTGTTGCGTAACTAGTTTGTGCGCGCGCGCATGTGTGTGTGTGTGAATGCTGGCCTTTGATTTGTTGCTTTGTATTATTGAGCTCTAGTTGCTCATTCATATGAAGGTGTTTCTTCTTCTCCCTATCGTCTTCACAAAGGTGGAGGGAAGGGTCACCAACTGTTTGTTAAAATGCTTGAGTAAAAAAAAATGCTGCCCTTTGGGGTTTTTTTTTTTTTTTTTTGGCTTAGAGGTCATACAATATTTGTAGAAGAACAGAAGAAATCATGGGTTTCTTCTACTGCTACAATATATCTCCTACTGATAAGAACACTTCAATTAAATACACAAAACAAAAGTTCTAAGTTTAAGTTGAGTTCTTTCTTTCCTTTCTTTCCTATGAGATTATATAAAACTTCTGATTTGGATTTTCTTTTCTTTTCGTTTCCTTTTTTTTTTTGTTGGGCTTTGAGATTATACAGTATTACTGAAAGAATAGAATAATTCAAGAGGGCTTATTCTACTACTGCAGCATTTCTTCTACTTAAATTAAGCATTTTCACCATTTCTTTTTAGTGTGTGTGCACATATGTATAGTCGTTGCCCTATTCTTAGTTTTGGATTTGACGCGAATAAGCTTCAATTTAGTATTCTCATATACAAATATGAGCATAACCTGTGTGTATACCTTCTTCCCCCCACTCCTTTTTATGAACTAATTCAAAACATCATTGATGTTTCATTGCCAATTATGCAGACATGGGTCGTAAGCTTATGAATAGGAGGAAAAAAATTGCAGGAGTATTGATGGCACATATGGACATGCTTGATAGTTGATACTTTCCTTCATGTTTTTAATACATTCTATTGCCCAAAGGCGCTACCAAAGGTATATTTTGAGATCAACACCCGTAGAAAGGGTATTCGTGCAAAATGAATATGACAATCGACTAGTATATGATACTAATTTGGCATGTTTGGAGGAATTGCAAATGGATAGATTAACTTTTGTCAAGAGTTATGTGGCATGCTTCATACTACTGGTCAGTTGCAAGAAACTAAAAATATGGACATAGAGGAAATAGTTGCGATATTTTTGCATATTCTTGCACATCACATTAAGAACCGAATTATAAAAAACCGTTTAAATCAGTCTGGAGAGACAATTAGTAGGCACTTCAATGCAGTTTTAAGGGCAGTTCTACGACTTCATGATATTTTACTCAAAAACCAGTACCAATACCCGAGAACTCTACAGATGAGCGATGGAAATGGTTTAAGGTACTTAAACCATGAATAGCTTCTTTTTTTTCCTCTAATATGTGACTTTTCCAATAATTAGGAGCATTGTTCTAAAATGTGTTTTTATTATAGAATTATCTAGGAGCACTAGACGGAACATATGTTGAACCAAATGTACCAGAGGTTGATAAGCCTAGATATTGAACTAGGAAGGGTGGAATTGCAACCAACGTGTTACGGGTTTGTTCGCAAGACATGCAATTTATATACGTTTTACCAAGTTGGGAGGGTTCAGATTCTAGAGTGCTTCGTGATGCCATCAATAGGAGACATGGGTTGAGAGTCCCTCATGGTAAGCTTTTTAATTATGTAATTTATATGTGATGTCTTATTAGGTATTAACTTTATTCTCTCATACTTTTCATACTAAATCTGAGATTGTTCTCTAGGTTACTACTACCTTGTAGATGTTGGATATACAAATGATGAGGGTTTTCTTGCTCCATATAGGGGTCAACGATATCACCTTAATGATTGGAGAGAGGGACACCAACCACTTACCCTAAACAATTTTTTAATATGAAGCACTCGCAAGCTAGGAATGTGATAGAGAGGTGTTTTGGGCTGCTTAAGAAGTGGTGGGCAATTCTTAGGAGCTCTTGTTTCTATCCAATGAAGAAGCAGTGCCGGATTATTTTGGCATGTTGTCTCATCCACAACCATATAAGGAGGGAGATGCCCGTAGACCCACTAGAATAACCACTTGTTGCAGAACGAGAAATTCACAGTGATTTATTGGGTGACCCAATCACATGTGTCGAACCAGTGGAATGCTTGGAGAACAAACTTAGCAACGCAAATGTATAACCAATGGATAGCAAACTACAATGACAGATGATGGATTTTATCTTTTGAAATATATGTATATATATTTCTATCATGGACAGTAGTGTTTTTTATTTTTTTTTTTAAATGAAGTTTGCAAGTGAATTATTGTTATTATTGTAAGTTTGTAACAATTTCCTTTATTTCTAGTCATGTAGCTGGTTTTTTTTTGTTTTTTTAATATAGATATTAATTCATATATTATGTTGACAATATACTTAATATTGTCCTATTTTGATGTTTTGCTGGAATGCATATGCCTTTGTAAAATATAAAAATGTCTTTATGCATATATAGTGATGAATGATGCATCTAGGTAAACAAACCAGAAGAAGAGGCCAAAATAAGTGCCAATGGATTATAGTTGTTATTTTGATGATTTCATTTATTTCTAATCATGTAGATGTTTTATTTTTATTTTTTTTAAATGGACGAGACACTTAATATTGTCCCATTTTCATATCTTGTTCGAGTGCTAATGCCTTTGTAATATTATAAACGATGCCTTTATGCATATATGGATGAAGCATCTAGTGAACAAACTAGAGGAAGAGGCCAAAATAAGCACCAGTGGAGTAAGAATGAAGAACAAAAACTAGTGGAAGCATTGCAAGAATTAGCCAGAAGAAGTTGGAAGTCTGACAATGGAACTTTTAAAAATGGCTATCTCCAGGAGTTGGAGAAAATGTTAGCAAAGAAGCTACCCAACTGTGGCCTCAAGGCACAACCACATATTGAGTCACATGTGAAGCAACTGAAGAAGCAATATACTGCCACAATGGAGATGTTAGGTCCTCAAGGTAGCGGCTTAGGATGGAATGAACAAGATCAATGCGTGATTGCGGATAAAGATGTATTTGATGATTGGGTGAAGGTAACAATACTAACAAGTTTTCTTTTCATTTATTGCACTTAAATTTATAGTATACTAACTATCATATGTTATAATTGGATGTTCTTGTAGGGCCACCCCAATGCT